>PVKN010011259.1:0-21842 GCA_004027915.1 Capromys pilorides | reverse complement strand
ATATATATATATATATATATATATATATATATATATATATGTATGTTTAAGTATAAAAGTTATTATGTAGGAGCTATTTCTTTCTTTTTTTTTCTTTTTTCTTTCTTTCTTTATTTGTTTGTTTGTTTTGCTTGTTGCGTTTGTTTGTTTGTTTCTTTATTTATTTATTTTGTGGCTGGCCCAGCCTGCCCTGGTGGTGGGGCTGGCACAGCATGTGGTGCTGGGGATTGAACTGCAGTCCCTGCAGTTGCCTGAGCTTTCCTAAGCAGGCGCTTTAGACCACTGAACCATCTCGCCGGCCCTAGGAGCTATTTCTTTACATCTTAGCTTTCTCACTTTGATAATACCTCCTGCTGAACCAGTATGGGATTGATTTATTCTCCTGTATAGCTTCATAATAGTCCATGATTATGGTCTTGCCAAAATATAGTCAATTATTTTTTATCAATAAATAGATATCAAAGTTTACTTCAACTTTTTGTTTATACTGCTTAGTTTGTTTAGTTTGTTTGGTTTTACTGTTGCAACAATATGACAATAAACATTTTTGTACACATATCATTAGCTGCTAGTAATAGTCCTAGTTATAAAATGACTAAATCAGGGGCTGGGGAGATAGCTCAGTGGCACAAGTGCCTGCTTGGCAAGTGCAAGGTCGTGAGATTGAAGCTCAGTCCCACCAAAAATAAAAAAAGACTAAATCAAAGAGTATACATACTTAAATTTTGATATTATAGGGCTATTTTTCAAAAGCATTGCAATTTATATTTTCACAAGCAATGATTAAGAGTATTTTTCCTTACATGTCCACGAGTACTGATTGTTCTCATGTTCTATAAGTTTTTGCATTGTTCATAATTTTTTTTATTTCCAGAACTGAGGACAGAACAGAACCCAGAGCCTTTACACTGAGCTACTTTCCCAGCACTTTTCCAATATTGGTTTGAAGTTTAGACTGTCTGCAAACAGGATTGCTACTCCTGCTTTTTTTTTGAGGTGCTGGAGCATGTAGTATTGTTTTCCACCCTTTCACTTTTAGCCTATGAGTTTCTTTATGAGTTAAGTGTGTTTCTTGTGTACAGCATATTGTTGGGTTTTGTTTCCTGATCCACTCTGCCAGTCTACTTCTTTTAACTGGAGAATTGAGTCCATTCACACTGATAGTTGTAACTGAAATGTATTGTCTTATTATTGACATGACTTTTATTTACTACTGTTTACCACTTTTTCTCTTATGTTTAATTGGTTGCCCTATTTGGTGGGCTCTTTCTGTTCTAATTTGTTGAGTTCAGGTCATTTTGGTCCCTCTCTAAAATATTCGTTAGTATACTGTGTAGTGTTGGCTTTGATGTCGTGAAATTCTTTAGTTGTTCCTTGTCGTGGAAGTATTTCACTTCTCCCTCATACTTGAAAGAGAGTTTTGCCAGGTATAGCAGTCTGGGCTGAAATTTGTTTTCATGGAGGACTTGAAGCACTCTGTTCCATGCTCTTCTTGATTTCATGGTTTGTGAAGAAAAATCTGCCATTATTCTGATGGGTTTTCCTTTAAATGTGATCAGTTTCTTTTCTTTAGCAGCTTTTAGTATGTTATTCTTCTGTTGGATTTCTGGGATCTTGATTATTATATGTCTTGATGTGTTTTTAGTTGGGTTGATGTTATTTGGCGTTCTGTATGCTTCAGTTACCTGAATATCCAATTGTTTTCTCATATTTGGGAAGTTTTCTGCTATTACTTCTGCCCATATTCTTTTTATATCATTTGTATTGACTCCTTCTTTTTCATTGATTCCTATTAACCTCACATTGTTCATTCTTGCATCATCTTGTAGATGTTGAATTATTTTTTCCTGCATCCTGATTATTTTTAGGAGATCCTTTCTTGCCTTTTCACTAGCTGTGAGTGTGTCTTCAAGATCTGAAATTCTATCTTCACTTTCATTCATGCGGTTTTGCCAGCTTGTGATTGAGATTTTATTTTCTTGTATATCTCTTTGACACTATTATGCAATCTATTTCTTTCTTTTTTTGCTGAGTCATGGAATCCATCATTTTTCTATTCTCCTCTAATTTTTTGTCAATATCTTCTTTAATATTTCTTAAGTCTTTCATTATAGTTATCCTTTCTCTCTTTAGTTCAGAGATTATTTCTGCTCTGCTCTCCTCTTTACCTTTCTGCATTTGTTCCCATACTTTAGATGCTATTAATTTAAACATGCCTTTTTTTTCTTCAAGTGTTATTTCTGTTCTGCTTTGCTCCATACATTTCTGAAATTGTTTTTCCACTTCGGATTCTATTAATTCATACACTTCTTTTTTTATTTCACATGTTATCTCTGATCTGAGTTGCTCTATATTTTTCTATAGTTGTCTGTCTACCTCAGATTCAGAGTTTTTGGCTTCATGATTCTCATTTTCTTCCATGGTATCATCTCCTGTGTTTGATTTGGGTGGGCTTGGGCTCTGTGACTGCATCTTACTCCTTGTTGTTGTCAGTTTGTATGGCAGTGATCTCTGTACTTTGGTGAAGTTATGCTGTTAGCGTGTATGGGAGTTTGCTCTTGATCCACCAAGCTTGTTCTCCTCCAGTGATTCCTGGCTGCAAGTTGCAGCTTGGGCCGCTGGCTGCTGTGAGGCCCTGTGGGTCTGGACTGTGGGTGGAATCGCAGCTCTGGAGTTGAGGAGTCTAAGGATAGAGGCAGGCTGAGGGTCCTCACCAGGCATGCACAGGCAGGCCGGCAGGTGTGCGGGTCAGACTGGACATTGGATGGGTTCAGGCATGGAGCTCAGGCGAAAAGAGCTGGAAGATGGAGGCAGCTTTCCCAGTCCTTTTTATTTTTTATTTTGAAACAGGGTCTTGTTAGATTGCCCAGATAGGACTTGAACTCACAATCCTCCTGCCTCAGCCTCCTAAAGTTCAGGGATCAGGTTAATATGGTCCCTTCTAGTGAACGTCTTTATGGAAAAAACAAATGGTTTTCCATCATTTTGGGAACTTCCTTTCCTAATAGTAAGGTTGAGCATTCTGCCATTGTGGCGATAATTTCTATTTTTCTTCTGTTAATTCTCAATCCATAGTCGTTGGACACATTGTGCTAGTCTTTCTAGCTAGGATTTTGTTAGGACAACTTTTATATTGTAGATACTTGTTTTTGTAGGAGCGTATTTGAATCAAAATTTTATTGAACTTTCCAAAAGAACAGTTGAAAACAGACATGGCATACAATGGATCAGAGCCTGAATAGGCCAGGGTTGTCATCTAATTACACTTCCAGCCTGATTTGTGCAAGTCATTTCACCTCTTTGGACATCAATTTCTTCATCCATAACTGTGGAGTATACGATTCAGATCAAAATTATCTCCCAAAAACCTCATATCAGAGGTGGGACTTTGGAAACTGATTGGATTGTGAGGTGCTATACTCATCATCATCAATAGATGAATTCATTGATGAGTTCATAGCTAAATTGCCACTAGTACATGGAGCCTAGTCAGAAGATGCAAGTCACTGGTGGGGTATACATTATTGCAGAAAACCTAACATCAAATAAAATGGAAAACTGCACCAAAGAATGAGCAAGCAAATTTTATTATGCTAGCAGGCTAATGGGAATCAGCTCCAAATCACCAACCACAAATCAGCACAGAGTTCAATTTAAATACAGTTTACAAGCAGTAAGTATAAGACTGATGGCGGGTTATTACACGATGGGTTCTATGCATATATATTTTCTAGCTAAGGAAAAACACAAGCTGAGTACAAGCAAATGGGCCCAGAACATTATCAAAGAGAAGCAGACAGTCAAGGCTGATTGAATTTAGCCAGCTAGCTGTGTGACAAGCAGCAAGAACATAGTCATAGGCCATCAGTTGATGTTTAACTTTTCCTATAAAGGATTTATCAGTTTGCTATTTTATGATTTTTGTCCTCACAATATCACCAGGAAGAATGTGTTCTTTCCACCATTTCTCTCTCTCTCTCTCTCTCTCTCTCTCTCTCTCTCTCTCTCTCTCTATATATATATATATATATATATATATATATATATATATATACATTTCAAGGCAACTGTATCATTCAGAGTTCACTAGAGAAACAGGTACAACACAAGATGTACAAAAGTATAAGAAATTACAAGATTGGTTCATAGTGGTCAGCCAGAGTCAGATGAGGAAGCGTACAGAGGGTGTCTGCACACTGGAAACTGAAGGGTCCAGTCCAAGATCTGGAGCTCACTGTAGTGTCCATGCAGGTCCAGATCAGGAGGTTGATGGGTCTGTGATGGAACACTCTAGAAAAGAACCAGTGATCAGCCCTTCCTCATTTCTCCTTTGTTATATGCAGCCTACCTGCGCTGAAGGAGGATGGTCCTTCACACGCACACCATCTCTGAGCCCTCCTCTTGCATAGGCTCAGGATAACTACCAATAAGAATCTAGGCTCCCTGCTGAGTCACACAGTTAACCTTCTAAACTTCTCAAGTTGACATAATGAACAGCATTCTACAGTAGTTAGGGCACATCCTTTTCACCCCAGGATGCAGAAGGGCTGAGTTACTTAGTTAAGTTTCTAGATTCCTCAAGTTGACACAAAGTATCAACCATAACAGCAACTCTGCATTCATGCCCTGGCATGGGTACTGCTGGCTGCTGTGAGACAAACTTATAGAGAAAATAAGGATCAATAAGCAGAGTTGAAGGATTTGAAGAATTCACATCTTGGCCAGAATGGACACACACATAAAATTGGGCCCAAGAGAGCATGGATGCTGAAAAGATTGGCATTGAAAAGAAGCCAAGTACTGTATATCAGGACAGTAAAAAAAAATGCCTGAAGGCACCTTGAGAAGTACCCAGACTGAAACCATCACACACCCAAGAGCATAAAAGGATAAACTCCTCTGAGAAAGTTTGGCTTGAGAAGAAAGCCCTGCTGACTCAGGACAAACTAAGGAATTGTCTTCCCAAGTTCAGCCATATAGGCACTTATGGGCTACTGCATCGCAATCCAAAAGAGCCAAGCTACTGTTTAGGCCAGAGACAGACCTTGGCTTCATCCATGTAGCGCCTGTTTTTCTTGAGCAATGCAAAAGTTATGGAGTCACAGAGGCTTCTGCAGAGACTTCAGAAGACCTAGATATCAGGCAAAAACAAGTGACCCAGTCACCATTCTTTCCAGGAGTTCAACACCTGGAAAGGGCAACACCTAAAACCATAAAACATGATGTGATGGAGACCCCCAAAATATGGAGATCCCAAGAATGTGAAATGTCAGCTGAGGGAAGCTACAGACAGCAAGCACAACCAACTCAAGGGAAAGTTCATGTGGGCTGCAACTTGCAAGCTGAAGTAGTGCTGCACAAGTACCTTCAAGGTCACATCTCACCACAACCTGCCCTGCATGCTGAATATTTAGCTATAGAACTTAATGTTTGCCTACCTGGTTTTGGTCTTGCTTTGATTCAATTCCTTTCTATTCTTCTACACAGAATAGGAATGTTTGCTCCATGCCATTGTATGTTGGAAGTATTTAACTTCTGACTTTATAGGAGTTTGCAGCTAGAAGTTTGTCTTGAGTCTTTGAGACTTTAACACTTTCAGCACTACTGAAACTGTTAAGACTTTGGAACTGTTAGAAATAGAATAAATATACTTTTTATAATGAGACAGAGATGAGCCTTTGGTGGGCAGGGACTGAATAATATTGCTTCAGTCTCTAACATTCTTCAAATGTCTCATGTTCATAAATGGAGCTTTTGAAGGTAATTGGATTGTGAAAGTGCTATGTCAGTCTGTATTAGTTAGTTCATAGCTGAATGTGTTTTTAGGAAGTGGGGTCTGGTCAGAAGATGCAGGTCCCTGGAGACCTAACCTAGAAAGATGCACTCTGGACCCCAGATCTCTCTCTGTCTCTGTCTCTCTCTGTCTCTGTGCATCTCTCTGTCTCCGTCTTCATCTGTTTCTCTGTGTCTCTGTGTCTGTCTCTCTCTCTTTCCTTACTTTGATTCCTGTCTATCATTAGATGAGTTACTATCTTCCTTCTCTATGCCCTTCCTCCATGCTGTCTTTACTTATCAGTTAGCTAATTATTTACTCCACATCCTGCCAAGCTGAGTTTTTAGTGCCCTCCATGTACTAAAAATATTAAATGATTCACGGGCTTTTCTTGTCATACTGTCAGTCTTTCAGAGATGATTATTATCCACTTTCACAGATGAGATGAATGAGTCTCTAGGGGTACCCATGTAATTCTCTTCAGTTTCTTGCTTTATGTCCCACAACTAGTATGTAGCAAAAATAAGATTTTAATCTCCTGAGTTGCCTGGCTGCAAAACACAGACTCTTCATCACTCTAGAAATACCATATAAATTTCATCATCCAATCAGCTCCCTGTTTACAGCTTCCCAGAACACAGGATCCTGGAGCATAAATGTCCTAGCTCAGAAGGAGTTCTGCTGGAGTTGATTAGAAATGTTCAGCTGCCATTTAACCAAGTTTCAAACATGGAGCCAATAGCCGCTGTCCCTGTATTTTGTTATAGCAACACAGTGGTAAAGGCCTTCTAATTCTATCAAAGATTACAGTTAAATACATATGAATCAGGTGAAAGCTCATAGAAGTTGCTAATGATTTCAAATCTATGGCCCAGCTTCCCTACCTACTGTAATTTAATTTGCATAGTATTTCAGTGTACACAAGTGAAAGCAAATAGTTACATGGCTAATCAACATCATTTGCATGACACAAAACCATTTTTCTTTGGTTTTAGAATTCCAGGACAAAAGCACTATAAAATTATCTGTAGACTATCTGGTACAATGACAGACATTCTGGTGAGTTTTAAGACAGCATAGATGAATTTTGAAAGGAAAGAGATAATCCATCTTCAGGTAAGACTTGAAAAAAACAAAACTTTGACCTTCTGGAGCTGATTCTTAATTGTGTGACAGTATTGATAAAGTTAAGTCATTGAGGGGCATGGCCTTGAGGGGGACAATGGGACCTCAGCCCTCCTCTTTGTTTCCTGGTTATCAGGAAATGAGCAGGCCTCCTCCTCCAGGTTCCCTCCATGATTGACTGTGCCTCCCTCAAGCAACAGGGCCAAACAGCCACAGACTGAGCAGCAGCAATCATGAGCCAAAGTAAGCTTTCCTTTCTTTTAGGCTATCACAGGTATTTGTCACAGTGACGGAAAGTGACAGCCCTTTCTGTTAAAAAATCAAAACTTTCAGACAGAGTTCTCTCCACCTACATAAAACAAACCACAGAGACTCCAAAACAATAACGTTGCATATTTGGGAATCACAGAGCTTTCCAATAGAAATACGTGTGCCATGGGGGAGATCTTTAGAGACAAACATGAGAAAAACTACAACCAATATTTTGAACCGGTAATTCTTTGCTACAGTGATTTATACCCAGAGTGGCATCAGTCTGAGTTTAAACACAGTTGCTGAGCAGATGTTCTTGTAAAAATACATCTTATATAAGGTTGTAGGGGCCTCTAGCGAGCTTTTGGTTCTGACAGGTTTCTTTTTTTTTTTAAATTTTATTTATTTATTTATTTGTTTGCTTGTTGTGTTTGTTTGTTTCTTTATTTATTCATTTTGTGGCTGGCTCAGCCTGCCCTGGTGGTGGCGCTGGCGCAGCATGTGGTGCCGGGGATCGAACTGCAGTTCCCGCAGTTGCCTGAGCCCTCCTAAGCAGGCGCTTTAGACCACTGAACCATCTAGCCGGCCCCTGACAGGTTTTTAATGATAGTTACTGTCAGGAAACCATTCATAAGAATCCATGCTTCATAACTTCCCAGTTTTATTTACTTATTGATTAGGGTTAACATAAGTAAATTCAATTTGATTCTGACAGTTTTCACATTTCCTTCTCAATTTGATAATGATTGACAGATGGCAGAAACAGAATGACAAAAAACTAACAATTAATCTTGTAATGATTACTACATTTTATTTACCAAAGTAGTGTGAAAGAGTAAAAACTATGTATTAGAGACAGAACTAGACAGCCTATCTATAAGCAATGTTTACTGCACAAATGGGTTCAAAATCTTTTGCATAAAATTCTGCAAACCTTTCCTCCTCCAACCTACACATTAGAGGGAGTAGAAAAAGAAAGAAGTCACACCCATGGTATACTTACATGACAGTAGTGGGTTCAAATCACTGCTTAACACACAAATATCTACTTAAAAGCTAGATTTCAATTCTTTCTTTCATTGTTTGCAACAACAATAGAAACTCTAATTTGATTAAACCCTCACTTTAATAAGACGGTTTACATCTCTGTTCCAGGTTTTACGATTTTTGTAGCTGCAACTCACACTTGTAATTAATACTGAATCAACAAAGATGTCAAGCATCTGCTGTAAGAACATATCATCATAAATATGAACATCTAATAAAACAGCATGGGTTAAATACACGGATTCTCATCATTAAAGTAGCCACTTGTGCCTATTCTATTTGGCTTGTGAATATCTAGTTTCTAAAATCAAAAGTTCTTACTTTTAGAACCTAACAAACAGAAAGGCAAAATCTCCTTTCTTTAACAAATAGTTAACTTGATTTTAACAGATGTGGCTAAATAAGATTATGATCTCGCTTACTTTTTGCTTTTTGTTTAAATTTATTTGAATTATCTTGAGTTCCCTGAGAAATTTCTGCAAAAAAGGTGGAAGATGTTGGTCTAGAATTCAAAATTCATAGAAAAAAACCCTACAAAGCATATACGGGCAATACAAATGACACAAGAAAAGACACAATTATCAATGAACCTTGAGTGTTTGCCCAACATCTCAGTTCTCCCTGTCACCAAAGGACTGAGCTAACTTTATCACAGGTTTGTTTGATCCTTTCATAAATAACAACATGATGGTTTAGACTTAGAAAACATCCACCAAACTTACAGACACAGGCACAAAAGCATTCAGAAAGCTGTCTTCATTGTCTCCATTCTGATCATTTCTAGCTAGGTTATACTTGGCTTTCAAACTATCAGGTCCATAGATGATGGAGGTCTGGTTCATTAAGCAATGTTTGGAGGAGGGGTGAAAAAGGAGAAAATGAGAGCTGTTACATTGGAAATTTTTTTAAGATGTTATCTGTCTTCATGACACCAAGGAGAAGCACAAGGAGATTCAGTGGCTACATTTAGTTTGCCAGGACCTTTCGCCTCTATTGACCTCTGACCTGGCTGTTCAATCACACAGACACAGGAGCCTGACAAAGCAGTGTTTTAGGAGGCAGCCTTCCTTTGTAGCATGGTGAGAGGGAAAGAGGTTGAAAATAGAATCTCTCCTGGAAGATAGACCATTCCAGTGCTTTAGCTGACAAAGGGTTAACGGAGCTTCAGGTTTCCTGTTTAGCTGGTGGATTGCTGCAGGCCAGGGAAACACTTAAGGGAGAGAAGGCTGCTACCAGGCACCTCATTCAACAAAGACCTCTCAGAAAGCTAGTCTATGAATGCATTGATACAGAAACCAGGAACGGGTCTCTCCTAAATTTAAAAGACTGGGACCCTATTCTCTAGTTGCTACCTACCATACTCATCGGGTCCATTAACAGATCGTTTACTCAAGTAAGCACATCTATACAAAGGATGTGTGGATGTACATGCATGTGATTTTAAAGCAGGACTTCCGAATTTGCATTTTTAACAGCTACCAGATAATGATGCCCACTGCTTGATGAGAACCACTTTGCTAATATACATTTTACACCTTTACATTGTCTTGTTTCCATGTTAATAACCACACTTAGGTACATATCCACCAGCATAGCAAATGACACATACCAGCTAGTGTCTAACAGAATACTATCACAGTACATGTATGCAGTCAGGGTCAAGAAGGCACTTCTCACATGGGGACTGGGGTTCAATCCCCAGCAACACATACTGCACCAGCCCCACTTCCAGGTGCACTGCGCTGGCCACTGAGTCTGGGTGTGATGTCACATCCTTGTAATCCCAGCTCTGGGGAGGCTGAAAATGGAGGCTCACTGTGCACTGCAAGTCCAAGCTACACAGTGAGACCCTGTACCAGATACATTAAAACAATATTACTTTGAGTACATACTATTTGCTAGCACCATTAACCCACTGACACCCCAAGTATTGCCCCCAATTAAAGGTTGATCCATCCCAACTCTGACTCCTAAACCCATGCTATTAAAAATTTACTACTTGCTTAACAAACACTAAAACAAAATGATGGGTCAAAATTAACCAAGCTAAAAATATTTTTAATCAATGTCTGTCCCTGTTCTACTTAAATATGCATCAGTAAATGAATGAAGATAAACTTCTTTTTCCTTATATCACTTAGAGGAAAAAATAAGGAATATTGCAAAATCAACTAGCTAACAAACATATTGGTAAGTTCTTCCTGGATGCTTGAGGACTGAAGCACAGCCAGCTCTCTGACCCAGGCAGCCTGACACAATCAGGGAACAGTGTAAGATCTATGTGAATGTCAAATATGAGCACCACAGGTTTGTTTTTGGAATGCACACAAATATCTTCCAGTTTCTTATGTAATCTTTCTGTTGTGGAGCCCAGAACTACATTTCTAACTATTCTAAATTAATGCTGAAGGAACGAATTCTACTAGGGGATCCTACTAGAATCCCCTAGAGGTTACTGGGCATCCCCAGAACTGGGATTACATGACTTTTATTCAAATAAGTTCTTTTTCTCTCTTAAACAATAGCTTGAGTCAAATATATATAGAGTGTGAAAAGATGAGGAAGGCTGGCTCCAAAGAAGAGTTAGCTCTTCATAACAAACGAGATATGAGAGACAAAGGAAGGAAGAAACAGATATGTGAGGCTATAAAGGGAATTTAGAGAATGGATAGAATTTACATAGGTACAACAATGTTTTATGTGGGAAGAACCTGTGTGTGTGCATGTGCATGTGTGAGTGTGCATATCTGCCTGCCTACCTGTCTTTGTGTCAAGTAGTGAAGGAAGTGGTAAAACTTGGAGATGGGAGGCCATAGTTGGAGGCCAACCAGTGACAATGCAGCCCCAATTAAGTAAGTTTCCCAAGAAATTAACTGCGCACAGTGGAGATCAGTAGGCAAAGACTAAACCTCATAGGGAGGAGTAACATGGAATGCAAAAAACAATCAACAGAAACGTATTATAAAAGTTCAAGAACTCCACACTAAGTGACAAAGGTCAGTTTTCCTGTCCTTCAAATATAGGGTTACATATCTAGCTGGCTAAACAAAAGGAAGCTTCCATTATGGAGAACACTTTACTCCAAACATTAGTCAGACTCAATTATTTTATATCTAAACAATATCTTTGCTTCTAACGAGCACAGCTGCCAATATCCAGAGTCACACATTATGAATCACTGTTCGCTCCTTCTTACACTTTCTATTTTCCTGCTAAGGAGACGGGTCTGAGTGGGGTCATTAATCTGAATTAGAAATACGGTGACCTGCTCTGCACTCCACTTGCTAACACTGCTCAGCAGAGCTGGATCTACGGGCGTTTTGCTTTTCATACCACTCTAGAAAGAGGTGGGGTAGAAGGTGAACTGGGTTCATTTTATTTGAAGCCTTGTTGAATTCCAGATGATGGTTCACATCCAGATGTGGGCATTTCACATTGGGCATTTATTTATTTATTTATCTATCTATCTATCTATCTATTATCACTATTATTATTATTGCTTCATGTATTTAGTACAGTGTCTACCAGGCCTCACTGTGTAGATCCTACTCGTAGTGATCTGCCTGTGATCAACATCCCTAGAGCTGAGACTACAGGCACGCACCACCACGCCCAGTCTCAACAGTGTCTCAGTGCACCTCAGGGGCCAGCCCAGCATGGAATACCTAGAATCAAACACTCGCCACTGTGCTCTGCCTAAACAGGCACCTTAGTCCGCTGAGCTATCTGGCCAGCCCTTATATTGGTCTTTTAAATCATAGCTATTATTTTAATGCTTTTACTGGAGCCTTATTCAGCCCTTTTAAGAACACTAAAGGTTTACTTAAAGCCTAAAATGGTGTGGCTCTTTCTGTTAGAAAAGAGGTGTGGAAGCCAGCTTTCCACCAATATAACAAAACACTTTAAATAATTAGCCTGTAAGAAAAAGGGTTTACTTTGGCTCAGGGTTTTGAAGCTTCCACTCTAAGGCTGGACAGTCTCTCTGCTTTTGGTCTCTGGAGCAGGTGCTAGATGGCATTGGTGGGGTGTGTGTGGCAGGAAAATGCCATTCGCCTCATGTCTGAGAACCAGAAGAGAAAGAAGCAGTCCAAAATCTCAGTGTCCTTCGTGGGTGTGCATCAAGTGACCTGAGCAGCCCACGCTAGGCTTTACCCTTCACAGCTTCCTGCACATCCCAGTAACACTGCCCAGGGGAAAGAGCCTTTGAACACACATGCTTTTAGGGGACACTTAACCAAACTGTAGCAGAGGGATATGTATTTTTTAGACCAAACTGACACAACTCATGGGTGTTTGCCAGTGATGCCATGGAGGGAGGATTCTGAATGAAGCAGAAGCATACGCAAAGCAGTTAGTTTAATAAATCTACCTTTTAGCAGCATGGGCTTAGATTCAGAGAAAACACAATGAATCACCCTTAGAAAAAACATAACTTCAAAGACATCACTTTACATTTATCAGCCGTATACATACATTAACTTATTGCACAGGCTGAAAGAATAAATGAAAAGTTTAAATGGTCATTTATAGTTTTGCTTAAGAAGTGGATCAAAATGTTGGTGGAATCTTGGGGACTAATGACACTTGAGGATCTCCTATTGAGGTACACAGCCTTTGTTTCCCTTGTACCCCAAAATAGTCACAGGTTTCACAAGTAGGCATTTAGTGCAAGACATTCACACAGTCCCCCTTGGCCAAACAGGGTCCACTTGACCTACTCCACCCTACATTGACTCCTGATTGATCACTCTTACAGTTAGCTATACAACTGTCATACGAACTTGCTAAAAATAAAAGTGGGTTCCAGAAGGGCTGAACACACTGCCAGCAGGCAGGTCTGTGTGGGCTGGTGCAGCTGGAACCACAGCCTTCAAAGGTTGTCATCAAGGAGAACAGCTGCGTTCCTTGAGGACTTTCCTGGATGTCTCATCCAGACTCAGAATGCAAGGCTGAAGAGACTACTGGCCTGAGCTGAGGGCCATTCATTTGTCCTATCTTTTGGGCTCTGCCACATCATTCTAGGACCTCTAAAATCTGGGAGGTCCAGACCCTCCAACTGTATTTACAACATGTGCATGAATAATTTGTTCTGACTGATCTGCCGCCCTATACTCTACCCTCCTGGGTTGGCCTGGATAGTATGATCTCTGAAACAGCTCCATCTGCAGCTTCACCTAGAGCCTACTGAGTGACCAGTGCCCTTCACAGGCCTCGCCCTCTCCGGAGGCACACAAGAGCAACTCTGACTACCTTGCTTTGCAGTAATGGGCTTTAGGGGTTGTGTTGCTGCTGTCTGGCCATGGCCATATCAAGTAATTTCCCACATTCATAAGCCCCAGGGTCCCCAGTTAGTATAATTATAAGTCAATCATTTCCTTCTGACTCCTTCCGCTTCCTTTTGTACTGGTGAAAGTATTCTTAAGACTCTTTCTCTTTCTCACCTCACTCCAGCCTCTATGCAAGCCATTTATCTTGCCTCTCAAGAGTCTTCTGAACTGAGTACTATTGAGGGGGTTTTACTTGTTTAACTCATAAATGTAGAGGCCCTATTTGCCATCAATTCTCCTGCTTCCACTGACAATCCCTTGACTACATCCTGTTTTGCTAAGTCTGAGTACAAAGGCAGAGGAGCTCGAGAGAAAGCTTCCTGCAGCATATGCAGCTGTGAGACTGCCAAAAGCCTGGCTTGGAGACACCCATGGTCCAACATGCCTGGAGGAGGCACTCTCTTTTAGGGTGACACTGGGGATAGGACTAGGACAGAGGGCTCATCTTGTAAAGAAAATGTGAAGAAAGCTTTCCAAGCAGGCCCAAACATTCCTCCACTGCACCAACCAGAAAAAGAAAGATTGGAAATACATTCCTGAAAAAGATAAAGAAGCTTCAAATACAGGATGATTATTTATGAGAGCAAGTTTTGTTGAGCCAGATTCAAGGGGGCTGTTCATTCTCTCGGAAACACCCTGTAATCTCCCTTCCTGCCTCTGCACCTAACATCCAGCAGAGTGTACAACTTTGGGCCTCATACTCAGCTGCCTGGCAGGCCACAGAGTTCAGGCCAGCAGTAAGCCCTACTCCAGAAGAACCCCTCCCAGAGGGACCTGAGGGACCAGGATTTTAGGCTGCCTAGTGAGGCTCAGACTTCACATCTAACTGGGACCCAGATTCATTATCCTTTTCTGCCTCGAAGATGGCTCATGCCTCAGAAGCCTTCTGCATTTTTAATTGTGCAATGTGATTGCTCTCAGCACTTCCACAGCCATTGCTCATGTTCCTTCCTTCAGCATTTTTATAGTGCAACAGCAATTCCCTGAAGAGGATGTCAATACAGCAGCATAATGTCACAGGAGATTGTGGGTCAGAGTCCTTGGGGCCTGGGTTCAAATCCCAAGTCAGCAGCTTACTAGGTGTGTGGCCTTAGGATGCTGTCCAACCTCTGTAATCCTAGTATTTTCAAGAATAAAATTAGGATCATAATATTAACTACTTCATGTCATGTTGTGATGATTAAATAAGACAATGAGCAGAACAAATACTTGTATGCTTGATGTAGCAAGACTGTTCAATTGGTTTTTGTTTTGTTTTCTTTTCATTTTATGTATTTGGTACAGCGTCTCGCTATGCAGCTCCAAGTCATAGTGATCCTCATGTTTTCAGCCTCCCCAGCCCTGGAATTTCAGGTGTGCATCATCACACCCAGACTCATTCACCCACTGAGCACACGCTCCGGGGACAGAATCGGCCTGTCATGTGGGACCAGGAATTGAACACTGGTCCCTGCACTTGCCAAAGCAGGCACTTAGTCCACTGAGTTGTCTCGCCAGCCCTCAACTGTTATATAATATGTTTTACCTGTGTGATTCTAAATTCTCTAGTAGCCACATTTTAAACAAAGGGTTAAATTACTCTTATTTATTATTTGTAAACTCATATATCAAAGTATCATTTCAATATACCCTCAATCAAGAAAATACTTCAGGTTCCTTCTGTCATACCAAATCTTTGAAACCTGAGGTAGTTTATACTTGTAACACATTCCACCACAGACCAAGCATGTGTCAAATGCTCAGTTGGAGAGATGCAGGTATAAAGCCCAGTATTCAATAGAAGTGAGTTTCTTTCCATGCCTTGGAGTTTAGAGATAGGAAAAAATGAAACTGTGAAATCGCTTTCAACCCAAGTGTGGAAAGGCTGTTCTAGAGAGTTTTTAAGATCATCTCCTTTAGCAGTAGCCAAGGATTTGGTGCCCAGCTCTGGGTGCAAGGAGAAAGTTCTAAGGCTGCACGGCTAGACCGACCTAAACCAAAAAAGCAAGTATTGCAACTATCCTGACTTCTCCAAACCCATTCCTTGGGTTACAGGTGTCCTTGCAGGTCAAGCCTAATCACTGCAAATGACAAAACACCTACTACAGTCTCTCTCCAGTCCTAGGAGAGGAAAGCACCCCACGCTATAGCTGTTTGGTCACTCCAATATCTAGCATAATTACCAAGGAGGGCCTGTGTCCTTCCACCTCTCCTCCCACACACCAGCTTCTCTGCTGCTTAATACAAACGAGCAGTGAGCTGCAACTTAGTAGGCCACCCTTTCTCTGGATGATTAATGATGCTCCCTTTGGCAATGGGAAAGCCCTTGGGCAGCTTTTGTGCCAGTGAGCTATCTCCCTAGCCCCTAGCTTTCCCTTCATGTGGAAATTTCTACTTTGTCATGTTTAGGGTTCCTAGATGGTTCTCTGTTACTGGTTATCTTTATGCTAATCTCCCAGAAATACTTGATTCAGAGGAGTGTGGTTGATGATAGCAGGCCAAACATGCTCACCAGAGATGTGCAAGGAAAGAAGCAGCTGCAAGGGAAGATTAAGCTCAGCTCTGCTGCCATGGATCAATATATCAATCCTTATTGAGCTTCTCTGCCCACACATGCTCATTATCCAGCATGGACCCTGGAGGAGCAGTGTGGGATCCAGAGGGAAGAGTAGGCCTCTGGCCAAAATATTTCACCGTACAAAGGTCAGTGGTCTCCCTTTTGGGTCATTAGCTAATTTGTGCTAAGATGTTAATGACTTATCAGCTTTTATTCTTTCTAATGGGATTCTAGCCAGGGGGGAGTCTTGCATCCCATTATGGGGCCTTGATATAGACCACCTAACAGGGAGAAGGATGAAGAGTAGATACCAAATGTAATTTTCCCTATCTTACCATTTTCCCTAGGGTTTGGGATGCTGAATATTAAGTAGAACTGGGACAGGAGGTGGAGCAGGAGCTCTTGTATCAGCATGGCTTTCAATCCTGCAGCTCTTTTCATCAGTAAATTTAGCCTACAGCTGGCCACAAAGTCTCTGGAGAGTCTGTTCTCTCACCAGGAAAACAAGAGGGTCCACCTGATACAGTTGGTAGATGAAGCACTTAGTAATAGCTAAGGTACTTAGGTACTTGCTTTACAGAAAATGTCATGGCTGCTTTTGTATCTGCTGAATAAAACTGGAAATTTAGGGGGGGAAAGGAGTGGAGGTAGATCTTCCTTGGCCTTCAGCCATAGTAATTCTTGTCATTTAGGTTTCCCCTGATGGCTCTCTATGAGGTAGCACACATAAAAAGCAGTATCCTTTTAATATCTGTTCTTGTTCCTATATAGATCCCCTAGACTACCTCCTAGTTATCATGTTTCACAAGTTTATCAATTGAAAAATCACTTCTCTGAAATGTCAAAGGCAATCTTTCCAGCCTAGTATTTTGGGATTTGGTGACCAAAATGGAGAATTTTAGAGATTATGCATGTTTTGCCTCAGGCTTTCCTTCCAAGAGCATGTAGTGTATCTGAGTCACAGTGTTTCCGTTTCCACTCATCCCTTCATTCACTCATCCAACAAACACCTTTTTGATTCCCTCTATGTGCTCTTTATCAGGCCGTGAAACAAAGCAGTCCCTTTCTCATTGTCATTGCATACCAATAGGCAAAGACAGACAAAATATTGGTTCTTTAAAAAAGAAAATTAATAAAATAATTTTACCATAATAAAATGTGATAAAGAAGACAAAAATGTGTGATGAATACTCCTGGAGGGGTTATCCAGTTAAGGAAAGGGTAGGAAAAAGGATGGAATGAGCTATAGGGAAACTGGAAGATAGCTGCAGTGTCCAGAACACAGTGAGCTGGGAGTTGAGGGCAGGCAGAGGCCCGAAGAGCGAGGCTGGGTCACACCAAGCAGAGCTTTGTTACCCAATGCTTGAGCTTTATTTTAACTCACTGAAAGGTGGCTGACAGGTTGCAGTACAACATATGTCTTTTGAGAGATTCCTGTTGCCATCAAGTAGAGAAGGAACTGGGTTTGAGAAGGAATTAGTCCAGTCTCAGAGGCTGTTGTGATTTTCATCTAAACCAGAGATGATGGCCTGGCCTAGTGGAAACAACTAGGTATATCTCAGGGACATTTAGTAATTAAAGGAGGATTAACAGGACTTGCTACAGAGTGAAAGAATACTCATGAAGTAGTCTGATCACAAAAAATGCTTGAGACTGTATTGATTATAAAGATAAGGAAGGCACAAACAGGAAATATTAGAGAATTAAGTGTCCTGCTTCAGACACAGTGATATAGGGGAATGAAATTCTCATCCTGAAAGATACCTGGGACAAGTTTGTGTTCTCTAAAACTGAAAAATGAATTTTAGGAACAAGGGAGATTAAGAGCAAAATGCATTTATTGGGGGTAATGAAAGCTTTTGTCTTAAAATGAAACTTCAGTTATAGGGAGGGAGAAGTTGTTCATGATTTACTCAATAAAAAAATAAGTGTTTTCAAAAAAAAAAAAGAAAGAAAGAAAGAAAGAAAGAAAGAAAGAAAGAAAGAAAGAAAGCAAGCAAGCAAGCAAGCTTCTTTCAGAGTGGGACAAAAGGGGATCAAAGCGGGTTGCCAAGAAATCTCCTTTTTCTAGACGTTTTTATAGGGCAAAATCCTGAGGTGAGGTGAGGACAAGATAGAAAACATGGGAACTTGTGAAGTGAGCATGAGGTGGGGCAAAACTGCGATCAAGCAATGAGATTACAAGCGTAACTGGTCAGGTAAAACTAATTAAATTGGGAAGTGAGTAGTGAAGCAAAGGTGCATGAATACACAACTGGGGCTTTTCCTGTAGGAGTTTGGGTTAGTTACTTTCTGGCTTTCTCAAGATGGTTGAGGCCTATTTAGAATGATGTTTATCTTTAGGGAGGTATGCATTTGTTTGATCTTTTGTCTTGAGATCTGGCCCACAGCAAGCGGGTCTGTCTCTTCCACAGTTGCAAGGTATCCTGTCTGACTGACTATATTTCTATCTAGCTCAGCTGCCTACAACATGAGCTTTGCCATAGCTTTGGGATGTGATATGTCAAACATGTGGATGGATTTTTAGTCCTGGAATTCATGAGCCTAGCCAGAGAGAAATTTTCAAGTCATAGCACAAAGATCCTTAATTGCTGAAGTCAACCAACTCTTCTCCCTTCCTCTTGCCAAGTGCTCCAGTGCCTTTCCCTCAGGCATAAGGCAGTGTTCGTACATTTGCTGGGCATCCATTTTAGCTGCACTCCTTGATTTCCAAGTCTGACCAGGGAGACCCAGAAGCATTCATTCACCTAAGGACAGCCAAGAGTAGTGGCAGCAGTTCCTGCTCTTCTCCACGGATCTACACCCTCTGATTTAGTTCTAAGCAGCACAACTCTTTCATTGCCCAGTGCTGCTCTACAAATTGTTTCCTTTCTCTCAAGGTTCACTGCAAGTGTTATACGTGCCATTTAACCAAATGAGCTTCTTAGAAGGTACTCAGCACACATTTGTTTTCTAAAAGTGTAGGTAAGGGTCAATTCCTGTCTTATTTAATTGACACTATGTATTTTTATATGGATAAATGCATTTCCCATTACTCATAAGAAATAAACGTATTTTAAGAATATAAAGCCTAAAAAACACAAGAAGGACACAAAGAGAAATTAAGACATCTTTCACCATAAAGACATTCTATGGTGGGAGGCCCATATTTCATGATTCTTGTGATTGAGGGGCCCAGTGAAACATTGCTCATAATATTGATATTTCCTAGCTTTTAAATTCCTCCAATGTTTGTATCTTAGTTACTCTTCTCTGGTTGCTGGAACAAATACTTGACACTCAAAATGAAGGAAGGGAAGGTTTATTTAACTCACAGTTACTGGAGGTTTCAGTCTAGACTCAGCGGGTGCGAAGGCAGAGCGGCACAGGGCAGAGGGCAAAGAGCAAAAGCAGAGGAGTAGCCGCAGCTCAAGCAGCTAACTTCTCTTCCTTCCTTACAGTGAAATGCAAATTACCTGCCCCAGGGCAGGTGCAGCACCCACACCCACAATACTCCATCACAAACTCCAGAAGCCACCCCATGACTGCATGAGGCTGTCAGGGGACACCTATACATAAACCATAACATTTAGTAACTAAGGAAAAGATAGATTATTCTCCCGTTTCCTATGTATATAGCATGGACTCCTAAGGTTCAATATAATTTAGGTTTTATACTCCTTAAATATTTCCAGAAGTAAAAATTTATTAAGAACATTTTTGTGAACATGTACTTTGACCAAATATCACAGTGCTATGGAAAACTTTGCATGGCGTTGTAATGTTTTCCATTTAAAAACACAGAAATTACTTGCTAATGCCGACCTGTTTTCAGGCTAAGGAGAATCAAATAAAGCCTTTAACATATGTCAGGCCAGCAACTTTTTTCTGTTTGAAACTGCACCAGAGAGCCTTCCATCTCCCTGCACCAGCCCACCCAAACCATAGCTGGGAATTCATCCACCATTAACACTGGCCTGAGCGCTTGCCGCTCCAGTCCCGGGCCAGAGCCCATCCCTTGTCTGGTCTGACCCGCAACCCTGCCTGGTAAGGATCCCTGGAACTTGTTTCCATCTCCCTGCTCTAGCCCACTTGAACTATAGTCCCGAATCTATCCACCAATTCCTCTGGCCTTGTGCCAGCCTGGTAAAGACCCTCAACCTGTGTGCATCCTCGGACTCAACTCCAGAACTCTGATTCCACCCATAGTCCAGAGCCACAAGGCCTCACAGCAGCCAGTGGACTGAGCTTCAACTCACAGCCAGGCACCACTGGAGGGGAACAAGCTGGGTGGATCCAGAACAAAACCCCATAGGTGCTAACAGCATAACTTCACAAAAGTACAGAGCTCACTGCAATACAAAATGATAACGACAAGGAGTAAGATGCAGTCACAGGACCCAAGCCCACCCAAATTAAGCACAGGAGATGATACCATGGAAGGAAACGAGAATCATGCGGCCAAAAACTCTGAAATTGAGATAGACCAACAACTACAGAAACTTATAGAGCAACTCAGATCAGAGATAACATCTGCAATAAAAAAAGAAATCAATCAGTTAATAGAATCTGAAGTGGAAAAACAACTGCAGAATTGTATGGAACAAATAAGAACAGAAATAACCCTTGAAGGAAAAAAAATGTCTAAATTAATAGCATCTAAAATAGGGAAACAAATGAAGAAAGGTAAAGAGGAGAGCAGAGCAGAAATAATCTCTGAACTAAAGAGAGAAAGGATAACTATAATGAAAGACTCAAGCAATATTAAAGAAAACATGGATAAAAAATTAGAACAGAATAGAAAAATGATGGACTCCATGACTGAGCAATATAAGAAAGAAATAGATCGCCTGAAACAGGATCAAAGAGATATATGAGAAAATAAAATCTCAATCACAAGCTGGCAAAACCGTATGAATGAGAGTGAAGATAGAATCTCAGATCTTGAAGACACACTCGCATATAGTGAAAAGGCAAGAAAGGATCTCTTAAAAATAACCAGGATGCAGGAAAAAATAATTCAACATCTGCAAGATGATGCAAAAATAAACAACATGAGATTAATAGGAATCAATGAGAAAGAAGGAGTCAATACAAATGATATAAAAAGAATATGGGCAGAAGCAATAGCAGAAAACTTCCCAAATTTGAGAAAACAATCGGATATTCAGGTAACTGAAGCATACAAAACGCCAAATAACATCAACCCGATTAAATCCACATCAAGATATATAATAATCAAGATCCCAGAAATCCAGCAGAACAATAACATACTAAAAGCTGCTAGAGAAAAGAAACAGATCACATTTAAAGGAAAACCCATCAGAATAATAGCAGATTTCTCTTCACAAACCATGCAATCAAGAACAGCATGGAGCAGAGTGTTTCACGTCCTCCATGAAAACAAATTTCAGCCTAGATTGCTATACCCGGCAAAACTCTCTTTCAAGTATGAGGGAGAAGTGAAATACTTCCACGACAAGGAAAAACTAAAGAATTTCATGACGTCAAAGCGAACCTTACACAGTATACTAACAAATATCTTAGAGAGAGACCAAAGCGACCTGAACTCAATAAACATGAACAGAAAGATCCCACCAAACAGGACAACCAATTAAACATAAGAGAAAAAATTGTAAACAGTAGTAAATAAAAGTCACGTCAATACTAAGACAATACATTTCAATTATAACTATCAATGTGAATGGACTCAATTCTCCAATTAAAAGAAGTAGACTAGCAGAATGGATAAGGAAACAAAACCCAACAATATGCTGTATACAAGAAACACATTTAACTCATA
>PVKN010011258.1:0-21842 GCA_004027915.1 Capromys pilorides | reverse complement strand
TAACTAATTGATTTTTTAAAAGGGACACAGTTATAACTCAATGCAAGACACTGGGTTCAATTCCCAGTATCTCAAATAATAATAAAACAATTACTCTACCTTCATAAAGATTACAAAATCAAATATAAGAACACAGAAGACCAAATGTGGAGGGAGCCTAACATACTGCTGGCAGTTTAGAAAACAAAAAGTAAAAAAGAGCAAAAACAAAGCATCAGAACTTAGAAAATAAATATATGAAAAAAATTAGAGAAATTAATTATTTGAAAATGAAAGGGAAAATAAGATGTCAACAAACCTAATAAAGGAATAATGAAGACAGAAATAAAATAAATTAACAAAATAAGATGGAAATAAAGAAAAACTTAAAAATTTTACAAAAAAAAAAAAGTTATAAGGCTGGAGATATAGCGTAGTGGTAAGTCACTTGCCTAGTACAAACAAGACTCAATCCCCTGGGTTCAATCCCCAGCACAGCACCACATGCGTGCACATGCACGCGCATGCACACACACACACACACACACACACACACAGAAAAAATAATTATAAAACAAAAATTATTTAACTGATAAAGCTGTCAAAAGATATCCAATGTACATATGATTGGAATCCCTAAAGAACATAAAATAAAACAAAGGAAGTACTTTACATGATCAGTGCTAAACTTTCCTGAAATAAAGGAAGAATTGTGTCTATATGCAAAGGTACATTAACTGTTTGGAAATATTAAATCATAAAAACCAACACTGAGACAAAACCTTTATGAGAAACAAGTCCTGAGAATTTCTTTGTTTCTTTCTTGCTCTTTCTTTCTTTTTTTTTTTTTTTTTTTTTTGCAGAACTGGGGATTGAAAGGTCCTGAGAATTTGAAAGAAGCTACAAGAATTTTATAATAACGAAATAGGCCAGTGAGATGGCTCAGCAGTCTAAGGTGCTTGCTTAGGCAAGTTCTGGCAACTTCAGAGACTGCGGTTCAATCCCTGGCACCACGTGCTGCGCTGGCCCAAACCCCAGGGCAGCCTGAGCCAGCCATAATATAAGTAAGTAAGTAAGTAAATAAATAAATAAATAAATTTAAAAATAAAGAACTAATACTCTAGGCCAGCCAGATAGCCCAACAGATTAAAGCTCCCACTTAGGGAGGTGCAGGGACAGGGATTCTATCCCCAGCGTGCTGTGCTGGCCCTGCCCCCAGGAAGCACCAAAATGGTGATTGAAACTCGGCATGGTGGCACATGCCTGTAGTCCCAGCATGTGTAAACAGGGTGAAAACAGGAGAATCACTATGAGTCCCAGCTGCGTAGTGAGACCATGTAGTCACTGTACTAAATATAAATAAATAAATAACAAATAATACTCTGGCTGGTGTGGTGGCTCACAGTCCCAGTGCTCTTAGGCTACAGAGTGAGTTCAAAGCCATCTTCTACATAGTGAGACCCTTTCTCAACACACACACACACACACACACACACACACGCACACATGCACACACGCACGCATGTGCACACACATGAAGAAGAAAGAGAAAAAGGAAAATTACTATGGACAGCTACAAGTAAAGATCAAGTCATCAAGAATGAAATTTTTGCTTTACATGAAGTAAACATTTATAACATGACCAAAGATAATTAAATAAAAAGAGGAAGATGACAGAAGATAGAAAACAGATGAGGATGAAAGAACATTAGTTAATATTGACAAAGCAAGTGTTTAGATAAAAATATATGCAGTAGTTGGCACTACAAAGGTAGCAACAAAAAGGTAACACAAGCTTGGAGGAGGGGAAGAAGACATAGAAAACAGAGACCATTTCATCACTGACAAAAGGAAGAAGAAACCAGGCTGAGATTATTATATAAAAGTAACTGTGTATAAAGAGGCCTTTGCATGTTGTAATTTTATCTTATCTTCAACAAATACAAAAGTTGTATAAAAAGTCTTCATGAAAATACAAAATACTTGTACAAAAATATAAACTTTCATAAATATCAAAGCTCCAATGTTAAAATAAGCAAAAAAGAAACATAACACAAAATAGTATAATAATAGAAACACTCTTTCATAACCATGAAAAAATAAACTAAACTTTACTAAAACAAATAGATTTCTAAATGTTATTTATTCTTTCAGTTTCTTATAACAAGGAGACAATATAATGTTTGTCTGGTTTATTTCACTTCAATGATAGTCTCTAGCTACATCCATTTACCTGTAAGTCTCCAGCTCATCTTTCTTCATAGCTGTGTAGTACTCTGTGTGTATAAGGACACCACATCTTTTTTATCTGTTCCTCGGTTCATGGGCCTTTGGTTTGTTTCTAAGATTTAGCTCTGCCCATTTGTGCTTCTATAAATATGGATGCACATATATTGCTGTGGTATGATGTTGTCAGTTCTTCTGGAAAAATACCCAGGAGGGGAATAGCTGGGTGAAATGGAACCTCTAACCCAGGTTTTTTGACGAATCTCTGCACTGATTTCCACACTGGATGCAGCGGTCTGCACTCGCACCAGTAGAGCAGAAGGGTTCCTCTTACCCAGAGCTCCTCCAGCATTTGTTATTGGTTGGTTTCTTGATGATAGCCATTCTTTCTGGGGTGAGATGGGATCTCAGTCTTGTTTTAATTTGAATTTCTTGAATAAACAATGGTGTTGAACAATTTTTCATATATTTAATTGTAATTTTTATTTCTTCATCTGAGAAGTGCTGCAATAGATATTGTGAAAGGGAAAGAAATGTTCAAAAGCAAAAAACAACTGAGATGAGGGAAAGGAGAAAAGCAGGGAAGGAATTTTTTTTTTTTACAGTACCAGGGATTGAACTCAGGACCTTGTCCTTGCCAGGCAAGTGCTTATTTTACTGAGCTATCTCCACTGCCTAGAAAGGGAAATTATAAAAAAATTTTTAAAACCTGAATAAATAAATAAATAAATAAATCACAAAATAGCTAAGATAATTGCATTACTAATTTCTACTAGTTTGTTGAAAGGAGCAGTTAGTACTTACATTGTTTCAATTTGCCATGCCTGTATCCTAATCTGAACTACCCTAAAGATAATAAGCAATGTGATAAACATTGTTAATTTCCTATCATCTTGTTTTGATATTCTGTGTCATTTTAATTGTTTTTCTCCATTCTTTAAAAGAGAAAGAAAAAGGTTTTCAGTTTGGGTTTTTTTTTTTTTTTAATTTTATGTATTTGGTACAGGATCTAACTACGCACCTTGGACTTGCAGGGATCCTCCTACTTCAGCCTCCCCAGCGCTGGAATTACCAGTGTGCGCCACCACATCTGGCTTCAGTGGCCGCACGGTGCACCTGAGTTCCAGAACCAGCACAGCGTGTGGCACCGGGGATTGATCCCAGGTCCTTGCACTTCCCAGGCAGGCGCTTAGTCTGCTGAGCTAACTCCACAGTTCAAAATTTTTATTGGTTAATTTACTTGATACAGGGACTCACTACGCAATTCAGACTAGTGGTGATCCTCCTGTCTCAGCCTCCCCAGCGCTGGGATTACAGGCATACACTGTCATGCCTGGTTCAGTTTGGGTTTCTGAGAAACTATTTTCTGTTGTGCATAAACCAGACAATCAAAACAAGAGGTTCTGAAAACTGAAAATGAAAAGGATGGTGAAAAGGATTCCTGGCCAAGGCAAAATATTACAACTCCAGCCTAGCCTTGCTGACAGAAAATGCTATGAATACCTGAGTGGAAACACGGTGCATACATCTTGCTCCATGCCTGTCCCAGGCTTGCAAGCAGGTGCCCTGCTGCCATGGTCACTGCGAGTCCCCAGAGGCTTCCCGAAGACAAGATGAAAGAAGCCTCTCCTGTGCTGGGCGCATCACCCGCCCTTAACTGCTCCAAAACCAAATTAGCCCCACGCGCTGCCTGTCCTGCCTCCCAAGGCTCTAAACTGCTCTTTCCACAGGGCAGCCCCCGCCCCCCCCCAGTGCAAGTAAATCCAGAGGTCACTCCTGGGGGTCTCCACATCCACAACTGCCTGCTTAACAAGGAGATTCTCTCTCCACTCTTTCCAAGTGAATGGCACGTCTCTTTGAAGAACTTTCTATGTGTTTCTACAAAACCAGCATGTTTAAGTTGTAACTGAGACATTAACCAACAGTAAATAAAGAAGGGTGCTTAACCCGCTCCTAATGTTTGCTCCTCCATTTGAGCACTACCTATATTACACCCAGAAGACAGTGCACATAGTAACTGCTAATAAAACGCCCACTAAGAGCCAGGGACAAACTTTATATGATATATTTTAAAGCAGTTATATTTGCTGGGAATGATTTTAAAACTAATTAGTAAAATTCTCCCTTCAACATATATTTAATTAATCAAAGATGAATAGATACAGTGATAGCAAGAGAGACAGAAAAGACAGAGACAGACACACTGCAACCCATACTATTGGTGAGGCAAATATTAGTTTATTTCAAAAGTGAGTCATGACCATCATTTCAAAAAACCAAACAGTACTCAATATTAACAAAGTCTTACTCAAATAAAACATACTGTCCAAACACACACACACGTGTGTGTGTGCGTACGTGTGTTTACATGAGCAGTACGTAAATATGGACCTGTTTATCTGAAGACATGAGGCTGCACCCCTGCACCACCTGCCTCCACCCAGCGAACCTTTTGTCAGCATTAGGCTAAGACCTCTGGAGCCTGTGACTGCATGAAGGCTTTGTTCCCCCACATCAGGACCATGGGATCCAGCTGTGCCCTTACTGGGCCATGCCCAGGGGCCTTTGAGCAGTTTCCAGTTGTTTAAAAGAATGCAGTAAACTTTTTTGGACAGTATTTTCATTCAACCGAGTGATAGTAGCTATACACTGTTCCCCAAAAGACATTTGTGATGTGCATCTATATTTTGACAATTAGTGCCAAATTTGCCTCCAACATATCTAACAATGCACAAATTTTGACCCATATTCTCACCAATATTTAATCTTTGTCACACTTACATATGGAAATATCTGCTGTCATTTTAATTTCTATCGATCATTCTTTCATATTTCAATCACTACTCACTAGTTGTTTGTACACTTTTCTTATATTTTCTGTGAAGTTTCTGACTTAAGGTTTTCTTAAAAATAAAACAAATGGGCTAGGGATATAGCTCAGCAGCTAGCAAGTATGAGATCATGAGTTTGATTTCCACCATAAAAAAAAAAAAAGAAATTGAACATAAAAATTGACACTGGGGCTGGGGAGATAGCTCAGTAGACTAAGCGCTTGCCTGGCAAGCATAAGGACCGAGGTACCATCCCTGATACTGCATGCTATGCTGTCTCCGGAACCCCAGGCACACCATGCAGGCCACCTAAAACAGGGGTGGTGGCGTATGCCTATAATCCCAGCACTGAGGAGGCTGAGACATCAGGATCACTATGAGTCTGCATAGAAAGATTCTGCACCAAAGAAAAAAAGAAAGAAAGAAAGAAAGAAAGAAAGAAAGAAAGAAAGAAAGAGAAAGAAAGAAGAAAGAAAGAAAGAAAGAGAAAGAAAGAAAGAAAGAAAGAAAGAAAGAAAGAAAGAAAGAAGAAAGATTTTTTTAAAGTTGGCACTAAAGCTGAGTGTGTTTTACAAATACTTTCTCCAGTCTGCCATTTCTTATTTGACTTCATTTTTGATGTTGCTACCCAAATGTAATTTAAAAGTTCTTGAATTTTTTTTAATGTAATCCAATTATCTATCTTTTCCTTTATGGTTTCTTAGTGTTACTTTATTTTTGGCACTCAAACTCAAACTCAGGACCTCACGCTCGCCAGGCAGGCGCTGAGCCACTGAGCCAAATCTCCAGCCCTCCTTCATGGTTTCTGAATTTTGTGTTGTATGCAGAAGTACCACTCTAACTTGAAACTGTGAATAAACTTATCAGTATTTTTCCTATAGCACTTTGATAATTTAACCAAATACTTCATCTATCTGGAATTTATTTTGCTGTAAAGGATTACATAGGATTCCAGGTTGATTTATTTCCGCTTTGGCTACCCAGTGTGCAAGGACTGTTAAAAGCAATCACGTACCACATTTGCTGGTCAAGCGATTTTTTTTAATAACAAAAATAAAGCTACTTTCCTGTTCCTGTGGATTCAGTTTACTTCTCAAAAATATTAATAGTGCATGCCAATTGATATATTTTTCTACAAGAAATGTATCCTGGATCCTTCGGTTCATGAGCATAATGATTGGGTGTTCATGTTTTATGCATGACATGTGCTGCCCTCAAATCTTGTTACGATGTGGGCACATTACCCGTCTGACGTGAAAAAAAAAAAAAGAAATGTATCCTGGGGCTTGGGAGATAGCTCAGCAGTCTAAACACCTGCCTGGCAAGTGCAAGGACCTGGGTTTGATCCCCAGCACCACATGCCATAACGGTCCTACAACCCCGGGCACAGAGTGCTGGCCACCAAAGCTGGACATGGTGGTGCATGCCTATAAACTTAGTGCTGGGGATGCAGTGACAGGAGGGTCACTAGGAGTCCAAGCTGCATAATGACACTTTGTACCACATAATTAATTAATTAATTAATTAAAAATTTTTTAAAAATGTATCTTATAATGTGAAAAAATACAATTATGAGTTCTGTATTATAGGAACATGAAGGAATAACCTCTCAAGTTGCAATTAACAGGAGAGACAAAACATTTTCAACATGTTTTTTTAACCAAAATATTTAAATTAGCATTCAGGATTATTTCTTAGTTACAAATTGCTGTGCCCTTTTCCTTCATGAAATAATGCTATAGGGCTGGCTAGATAGCTCAGAGGATTAAAGCACCTGTATAAGCAGCCACAGGGACTGGAGTTTGTTCCCCCAGAGTGCTGTGCTTGCCCCAACCCCAGGGAGTGCTGATCCAGTGATTGAGACTGGATGTGGGCAGGCATGCCTGTAATCCCAGTGCTTGGGGGGCCGAAAACAGGAGGATCGCTACAGGTCCATTCTGTGTGGTAAGACCCTGTAGATCGTGTACTAAATATATAAAAAAGAGATAATGCTATAATATTTTTATCAAATTACCAAATATGTCTGAACTCTATTAATATATTAATTACTAATAGATAATGGAACTACTAATAATGTATCAATAACAGGAACAAATAATTCAAACTTCTTTGCAAATGGACAAAGAAGAATATATTTGTATAAGGCATAACTGAGACAGAACATCTTAGGGAGTAAGTCAAACTCCCTGTAAAGACTGATTAGTTAAAATCAACAGAACTTCTGGAGGTGCTATTTGTCTACTCCAATCTGCAAACCTTCCCCACTAAAATGTGCTCCAGGGCTAGCCCCTGCTTTCCAGGCTGACCTCAGCCACTGTGTCCCCAGCCTTGCTCCTTGGAACATGAGCTGGCTATCCTTCAGGCTAGCAGGACACAACTGAAATGAGTGTAGACAAGCAAGGGAGTCACTATCCACCCTCACCCACAACCCTTCCCATCCACATTTTCATACCTTTTATGCCACTCCGTAAAAATCCTGCTGTCACCTGCTTCTCTGACATTTCTTGCCTCATGCCTGCCTAAAATCTTCTGCAACAGCCCCTTACCATAAAAGCAAAGTCCTTCCAAGAACTCACAAGATCCTAGTTAAGATGCCACTCTTCCCACCTAAGCACACATATAATTCTGGGTTGTCTGAGTTGCAGTGAGCATTTTCTGAATTAAGAGTATTCAATGAGAAAACAAATGAGACTGAGGTAAAATCATTAGATGTATTAAGCAAGATGATTAAATTATTTACCTAGAAGATGTGTCAGACAGATAAAGTAAGTAGAGCATGCATGCATGAATCCATGCATGAAAAGAATGGAGGACCCAAGAAAACACTAAATATTCATGACACACTAAATACACAAGAACACAGGAAACACTGAATATGCATGAGATGCTAAATATACAACAGGACAAGAAGCACTCATTCTCCACAAGGTCTTACTTTTACCACTGTTTGGTCTTAGCTGTGCACACTTCACCCGGCTCTAGAGCTCTCGGCCAGGCCTGAGCAGTCCAGTAGGTGCTGTACACCAGGCCTTACCCGCCTGCCCGTTCTTGGCCTTGGGACCACACCATCAGTTGGCAGAGCTGACACAGCCCTGATGTGTAAACCTGCATACCACAGAATTCCGACGTGTGGTCTTATCAGTGTGTTCCCCAGCTTAAATGCACGTATCTGCTCCATTTCTTTGTACTTGCTTCTTACTCTATGCTTTCATTTGACTTGTTTCTATGAGAACTGTATGTGTTAAATCTATGACCTTTCTGCCCCGTGACTGTAGAACAGTTCTCCTGCATAGATAGGGGCTACCACTGCATCGAGGTTGTGCACATGGACACCACAGCTGCTGTCCTGCCCATCGCTGATATCCCAGCTATGCCATTCTCCTCTCTGTCCCCTACACATTTCAAATGCACTCTTTCCTCAAGGACCCTACACTTACCCTTCCGTCAGCCTGGCATTCTTCTTCCAGGTGTCTGCATGACATGCTCCCTCATCTCTTTCTGGTTTCTCTTCCCTGGACCTCTGTATAAAATGTATCATTTTTAACAATAATTTAATATCCAGTCACTAACTGTCATCCTACCATTCAATTCTAACACTATAGCTGGAGTTAACGCAGACCCTAAGGCTAAGGGCTCAAATGCCCAAGGCCACTGCACCTCCAGGTGCCAGTCACAAAGGGTCCCCAGCCTATATACACATCAACCCAGATGATTAAAAATCTGGAGTTTCCTTTGGCTTTCAAATTCCCACTCACCCTTGCTTCTGCTCACTAAATCATGAGACTGACTGACAGAACTCAGGAGAGAGTTACTCTTAAAACTACACATTTAAAATGAAGAATAAAGTCCATGAACCCAAGCGAGAGAGATACAGGACATATAGGCACAAGGTCCAGGGCCTCTCAGGCATGCCCTTTCTCAGAAGCTCGTTGAACTTTGTTATTGACATTCTTAATTGAAATTTCTTTATGTAGGCCTGAAGGACTGGGTCATGATCACTGTTGACTGAACTGAAGCTCCCCTCCTCCATGACACTAATTGTGTAGCTCAAGCTAAGCAGGGCAGGGTTGTCTTGATTCCTTTTCTCTGGTTTCTGGGACCAAATACCTAACACTCAGCATTAGGGAAGGAAAGGTTTTAGTCCATACTCTGCTAGCTCTGTGGCAGAGTGGCACATGGCAGAGGGCAGCAGTTCATGGAGGCAGAGAACAGCAAAGGGAGGAGCCAGGGCTGTGGCAGCTAGCAAGCGTCTCTCTTTTCCTTATAATAAATTCAGGCTATCCACCCCAGGGCGGGTGTGGCACTCACACTCATAATCCCAGCATTGGATCATGACTTAATCATTCACACTCTAGAAGCTGCCCCGATGACTGCACGAGGCTTTCGGGGGATGACTGGACACAGACCAAAACAGGGGACCTTCCAAGATTGAGCTCAGAAACATAATTGCAGGTGTGGCCCAAAGACCTTTCAGAGATTGTAGGTGAGATGGATTTAAAAGATGAGCCAACAGTGTCCTCCTGGGATCCTTGTTTGATATTCTCTCACTAGTTTGACCACATTTATGGAGTGCCTGTTATAGGCTCAACTATTCTAGGTGCTAGAGATAACAGGAGAGACTCCCTTCCCCTACTAAGCTTCCATTGTAGTAGAAGGGGAATATCATTAACAATTATACAAATCTGTAACACATCAGATGATTACAGACAGCTGAGTCAGGTCCTAGGGCTGGATGCTCAACCGAGTCAGGACAGAGATGAAAACTCTTTACAACCATGGTCTAAGGCACATCTGTTGGAGGGCAGACCTCAAGAGGTCCAGGCCTGAGAGATAAGAGCTACCACCTGGTCTGCTGAAGTCTACACAGACATCAGTCACCTCTGTGGGTGACCAAACTTCTGGGACTCATCACTTCCTGAGAAGTTTCTTGTTCTTTCCATGTGCCTTTGCTACGAGACCTGCTTCCCTATTGAATCAGAATTGCCCAAGTGTCTGTGCTGCAATTTTATTGAGTGATCACAGCTGCAACCCATCTTGTGGTTGTGCTCTATCAAACCTTTCCCTAGGGCTAAGGATATAGCTCAGTGGCACAAGCGCCTGCCTGGCACGCACAAGATCCTGCATTTGATTCCCAGTACCAGAAATGAAGAAAGGCTTTCCCCGATAAGTAGTGTCCTCGGCAGCCCATTCAGGGCCCTTCCTGCTTCTCATGGGCTGTATTTTTCCACCTCGTCAAATATTTCCTACTCGCAACCTCCACTGTTCCTAGAATTCATTCTTTGACTTCGGGAGAACATAAATTTAGTATATCAGAAAACCAATGGGTTGCGAGTTATATTTCCCTTATATTATTTGGTCTGTTTGGAGGGCCTATATCATACTCCTTTCTTTTTCTTTTTTTTAATGTATTTACTACAGGATCTACGGAGTCTTGCTATATGGATCAGACTCATGGTGATCCTGTTCTCAGCCTCCCAAGCGCTGGGATTACAGGTGCACACCACCACCGTCTTAATCGCACCTCAGTGCACTCCAGGGGCTGGGCTGGCACGGCACACTGGGGAACAAATGTCAGTCCTTGTGTCTGCCTAAGCAGGAGCTCGAACCCGATGAGCTGTTCGGCCACCTCCTATATCATACTCCCGATATCATTTCCTATATCAAGATGGTAGGAAATAATATAGCAAGAGGTAGGGCAAAGAGGATAAGAAATGTTTAGACGGGAAAAGCTTCCTTCCATTTTTGCTATAATAAAAATGTATATTTGGTATTTTCCCTATTCCATTCAATTTTTGGCCCAGAACTCCTAAAACAGTTGAGATTTCCTGATTTTGCCCAGCTTTCCCTAAGTCTGGCCCAGCTACATCTGGTTACTCCAGGGATAGAAATACACAGCACCTGGCACAAGAGTTGGAATGTGAACATCGCAGCCAGCTAAATGATGGTGAAATGTACATTCGACTGAGTAGCAACCCTAAACTACACTCAGTGGAGAGAGCAGGCAAGCCCCGCGGAAGGAGAAATATTCCATCAGCAGGAGCAGAAGGAACAGTTGCACAAGGAGAAAGAGGGGAGAGGAATTATGTGATACACCAGAGAGACTCAGCGGTTTTTAAAGACAATCGCTGTGACCTACCTATTCCCTTTCTATCCTCAAACATTATGAGACAGAGTCTTAGAAGCTTGCAGTAAGCCTTTTTGCAGCTATGCTGGTTTGAATGGGCTTCTGTTTCAGGCCATAAATCTTCCTTGAACAAAGCGTTCAGATGGCAGTGGTGTAGGGCTAATAGGAGCCAACCACCAGCTGCCTGGCATCCTGGCCCCATTCCTCACCAGGTAGGTTCATGCTGTCATGCTGGACCGTCCTGCGCCTTGGACCCAAGCAGGACCACTTCCATTTCTCTCTTGGGAATTCACAGGTTTGAGCTGAGAGATGCTAGACAGTACTGTCATCTCAGGCCTGCCGTGCACAAGCTGGAAGTTAGCTTGCAGAGAGATCAAGGAAGTGGAGGCCGCCCTTGGCACCTCATGAAGCTGGAAGGTCCCAGGCCACACTTCCCACTTTGTTCCCATGAGAAGCCCTGTGCCCTTCCATTAAATTTGTTTTGCTTAAATTAAAATAGGTTTCTGTTATTTCCAATCGAAAATACCATGACTGAGGCCCAGAAAGACCAGAAGTATCCAGGGGAGTTCTTCAGAGCCCTGGTGCGAGTGGCCCAGGTCAGCAATGCTCAGCCTGCAGAATGTCCCGCTCACTCAGAGGCAGCCATCAATACCCGCCACTGCACTGCACAGAGGGAGTTCCTCTCCCTGACCTGGGCTGTGGCTCTGTCACCTGCACCCTACACCCAAGGCCACCTCCCCCGCCAGAGTAAGGACATCTGCCAGATCATAGTCCTCTAGCAGCTGCTCTGACCCAGTCAGAGACATAAGCCTGAATCATCTACAGCAGGCTGGCTGCCCAGAGGGCCAGGAACTCCATGGGAGACGCCCTTCACTTCTTACCATGGCTTACTCAGCCTCAGACAGGTGGTGACTCCAGCCAGGCTCCAGGACAGGGGTGGGAATGTGTCACACACCACCCTACCTTCAGGCACATCTGCCACTCCTCAGCTCATCTAGGCTAGGCCAGGGACCTCTGCAGGCTGGTGGGGCTGCTTAGGACTCAACCTTCAGCTTGGAGGTGGGCTGACTGGGTGGATGATGGGCTGGTCACCTAACGCTTGTCCTAGAATCCTAGAATTTAATTGATGGTCTCATGTACCTTATCACTGAGGAAGTGGGTGGTGCCGTAGACACAGGCTCCTGGGCTCCTGAGGTAGCAACACATCAGGGTCCCCAATTCCAGAGCATTCACAGTGGAACCCCTAAGAAGTGCTTGGCTCCTCAGCAGATCTCCTCAGCCATTCAAAGGGCTGCAGAGTTTTGCTTTTTTCAGTTCCACAGTGACAAGTGGCTTCTCCCTGGGAGTGAGTCCTCTGCCCATCTGCCCCCATACAGGATGAGAGGGCCATATCTGGGCTCAGTCCGGAGGAAAGATTAGCTCTCCATAGGTACTCAGGAAACATTTATTGGATGAATTCTGTTTCATATACTGCTGTTCAGCCTTTAAAGTTCCTTTTTTTGAAGGAAGTGGTCCCCCTCCAAGGGTTTGCTGGCACTGAGTGTGCTGGGTGGGTGTAGGAGTCTCCTCCTGGTTCTTGTCTGGGTCCAAGATGTCAATATTTATAATCCCAAAGATATGTTATTGGAATCCCACCAAGTTAATTTCAATCTACCACTCCCAGTGCAACCCATGGCAAAAGTAAAGACACTACAACATGTTTGTAATTATGGGGAGCCAAGGGGCCCTAAGTCTAGCCACATAGATGGTTTTCTGGGACAAAGAGACTGACCCAGGGCCATATCCAGATTTTACTCAGTCAAAGAGAAGTGGCTTGAGGAAGAATGACTGAGGATTGTAGAAAGTAGGTGAGTACTGTGAGCTGAGCTAGATAGGTGGCCTGCGTTTACCTCTGCCCTATGCAGAGAGGATATGCAGAGAAGGTAATCTGCATTATGCTATTGAGATAGCATCTATTGTTTTGGAGGTGTGGTGCTTTGGCTCTGATGTGTAATCTTTTAAGCCCCAGGAAGTCATAGCCTCTATCTCAAGGCTTGATCTGAGCTGGCAGCATGGAGCACCAACTCTTTGTTCTATCTCGACCCTATTTATATTAACAAGCAGCAAGTGTGGGTTATCAGGGAAACACATGTGCTATCTTTAAAGACTACCACCAGCACCCAGCTAGACCAATACGCATTGCTTAAGGTCAGCGGAAGGAAGAGAAGTCCTAGCCAGCTCTATCCATATTAATACATGGACACAGGGTCAGGCACAGCCAAAATGGACACACCGCTCTTCTTCTGAGGAGAGCTACTCAGGTGGTCCTCCACAGGTGGGGCACTAGGTCACCCCTCAGCCAAACACTTCACAGGGGACTGCTGAGTTTTCCTTCTTGCCCTGGAAGCATGTTGCATTCTGGATGCAGGAATCCATTGTGAGGGGAGAGAGTATAAGGGTAAACAGCACTGCCCCCCTTGCAGCTGGAGCCGCCCCGGGCCTCCCCAAACACTCATTCCCGCCCCAGTGGAGCTGTTTTCTGGGTTTGGAGGAGGCTGTCTGTCAACTTCAGTCCTTCAGTAACTCTGAGTCAGGGCTGTACCATCAGACCTCCAAGCTCCTTCTCCTCAGGGAACTGTCCTTGCTCCTGACATGAGCATCTCTGCTCAGCCTAATTTGTCCTTTCTCCTCTTGCAGCCCAAACGTAAGGTATGCCTGTCTAATGCTCCAGTCTGCTCCCCTTCCATTCCATCTGCACTTTTTTTTTTAGTTTTATAGAGAATAAAAAAATTAAAAAACATTAGAAATGATACGTAATTTCAAAAAATAAGATATAATTCAACAATGGCTATTACATTGAATATTATTCTCTTCAACGTAGTTGTTCAGAGGGGATCGAGGAGACACCTCGGTGGCATAAGTGTCTGACTGGCATGCACAAGGTCATAAATTCAATCCCCAGTGCTGAAAAAAAAAAAGATGGGAACAAAGTAGTTGTTCATGTTATCAGATAAAAGCTTGTAAAATTGGTCAAAAAATTAAGCATTAGCTGCTCCTTTCAATAAACCAATAGAAATTAGTGGTGCAGTTATCTTCGCTATCATGAGTATGTATCTTTCCTTCTTTTTTTCCCCTATGCCTTATCTCAGTTGTTTTTTCCTACTGAGCATTTTCTTTCCCTTTCATAATATCTTTTGTACCTTTTGGATTTTAATTACTCCTTAAAGTTGTTAAACCAGGGAGACAATGTGTCATTCTTGTAAGAATTGTCAGCTTTCTCTCTTCTCTTCAGAGTGAAAATTTACTTGTTAGACACGTTCTCTCTCTTATTCTGGGGCTCAGAGCCACAGCCTTATACATATTATGCAGAGTTTTCTAAAAACTGTGTTTTAGAAAACCTTAGATCATTTTATTTCTATAACAGATATTTTGTGATTTTCCTTTCTAAAGTGAAATCTCTTACTGCTTTGGGTGTTTGGGGTTTAGGAAACATCCGGGGTTCAACATTGTCCTGAAAGAGGCAAAAGAAATACAGCAGGCCTCTGAGCCATTTCTTCATATTTCATATTCCCTTGGTGCCCAGTAGAGCTCAATGCCAGTGTTTCACTGTACTAATTCTGCCCACTGCCAGATTCTTGAAGGGAGAATCAGTTGTAACCATGAAGCTGAGTCCTTTTTTTAAAAATGTATCTAGTACAGGGTCTATGGGGTCTCACTACATAGATCAGACTCATAGTGATTCTCCTGTTTTCAGCCTCCCAAGTGCTGGGATTACAGGTGCGCACCGCCACACCCAGTCTCAATCTCCATTTCAGTACACCCCAGGGGCTGGGCTGGCACAGCACGCTGGGGATCAAACTCTGGCTGCTATACCCAGCCTAAGCAGATGCTTTAGGCCGCTGAGCTGTCTGGCCAGCCCATGAAGCTGAGTTCTGCCCGAGCACAAAGGACTGCTTGCCTCCCGCCCACATCCATTTCCTATACAGGAGAGCTATAGAGGGCTGAAGGACAATGTACCAATCTCGTCTGACTAGAAGAAAGAGTTATGTCTTGGGCAAGGAGACATCACTCAACATTCTGCTTTCACCTTATCAGTGCCCTAGTTTGGAGCCAAGTTCCACTTTTCCACGCATGATCCAGCGCAGAGCCTGAGGAAATCATGATGATTTCAGTCTTTCACTGGTGATAATGCAGCATGAGCCCAGCTCAGATCAATGAAGTACCTGAGAAAGGTTTTGTCTCTCCTAAGAGACATACAGGAAGATACTGTCCTCTCCCGAAGACAGCAAGGGCACCACCCAGTCCTCTGAACACCTGAGCCATAAACAGGAAGGAGAAAGCCAGGGAAGAGTGAACAAAGAGCATTTCAGAGCTAGCAGCAGGCAGGGTGATGTCCACAGCCCACTCCGCCCCTGGCTTTGTGTTAGCAGAGAGAATGCACTGTCTTGTGAAGCTTGGCCCCTGCCACAGGTGGCTGAGAATATCCAACATACAGCCACTGTGCGAGACACGCTTTTCCTCTCCACGATGTCACTGCTGAAAGGTCACTCTGCTAGCCTGGACTCACACCTTTCCTCACCTGCCTGAAAACACCCTTGAAACTTGAAACTTGAAAATTCCTATCAGATGTAGCAATTCCTATCAGGCCGCTTGGACCACCTTTTTTTTTTTTTTGAGAGAGAGAGAGACAGGTAAGGGGATAGGAACACCTTCTCTTTTTGACCCAGTTTTTTAGTGATGGAATAGGGCCAGAATGCCTTGGGTCACCACTTCCTGTCACCCTTCTGTGTATTTCTGAGTCAAGGACCTGTGTTGCCCCCAGCACATACCATCTGGAACAAAGTCTTCACTGAGGCCTAGAAAAAATTTAGCCTGTTTATTTTTTAAGGCTCCTGTCATTAAAGTAAAAATCCAGTTTTAGTATCAAGTTGCATACATTGGAGCTTAGCTATTTATACTTTGAAAGTAAGCATGTTCCATGGAGTACCCTTTTCCCTTGGAACAGACAAAATACATGGGAGGAAGACCCAGCTATGGGAAAAGTTGACAGCTGTGGTTTGAACACCATTTCTAATTTATTCTGGCATCCTTTGGAGCAAGAAGTATGGCATCAGTTGGAAAGAACAGCAGTCTGCACTGGAAAGGCCTCAGCAGAACTGTAAACAGGACTCCTCCCAGCCTGCAAGGGCGGCTCTGCCAGGCCCCACAGCTCAGCCCCTGCATTCTGAGCCTCTGATCTGCTGTGGACAGCAGAGTACTGAAGAAAACAAGGGTCTCTGTGATAGTGACTAAAGGGGCCAAGCTCCCAGCAGTCTCTGTGAGCTGGAGCACTGGGCTGGAGCATCAGGGGTAGAGAGCTGATGCCTCGCACTGGCACACGTTCTGTGGGGACTTCATCTCACAGAAGTATGGAAAGAGACTGCTTCTCTTGTTTAACTCTGGGAAGGTAAGGAATGCTTTAGCAAGGGAGAGAGAGTTCGGGCTTGTTAATTAACAAGGAAATTTATGATCCTTCTTCTACAGCAGCATAGCAGAGTGGTTCCAAGTCCTATCCAACATGTACCAGCGTAAACCCGGGCAGGCTACTCTAATTTTGTGTGTGGATTGACTATGTCCCCTACAGTCTATTGGCTAAAAGTTAAGCCTCGGTGTAGCCATGTCAAGAGGTGATTGGCTCACGAAGGACTTGCCCTCATACATGGCTTAACGTCGCTCTCCAGGAAGGGGGTAGCTCTCTGCGGAGCAGACTCCTGATACATGGATGAGACTATCCTCTTCTCTCTCACGCCCAGTTGATGCCTCCCACCATGTGATGATGGAGAAGCACAAAAGGCTCTCATCAATGCAGCTCCTCAGTAATGGTCCTCCCAGCTGAAGAATCGTAGGTCGATTCAACAGTTTAGAAATTACTCAGCTCTGGTTTCGGGAAACAGCAACCCATAGCAGACTGAGACGCCCTGCACCTCCATTCGGTCAAATGTAAAACGGGAATAGTAATTAGGCTGAGAATTAAATGAGTGTGAAGTGCTGAGAACAACAGCTAGTGCACTGTAAGTACTAGATCATTATCACTATTACATATTATACAAGCTATAAACCAGAGTAGTATTTCTACACCATTATTGTGCCATTACTGTATAGCAAAAAACAATCTGTGTTTAGTGTTATGGTATGCAGAATGGTCCTCCACCAGTCAACAAAAAGATGCATCGATATATGATTTCATTTTCCAAGCTTTTTTGATGAAAGGGTGATGATGACTTGAAATTTCATGAAGTCTCCTGACTAGAAAAAATGGGGTGGGGGTCTTTTAAACTAGAAGCTGTGAGATGATTCAAGAACCTAGTTTCGGGCCAAATAGTCTAGCAGATTAAAGTGCCTGCAAACAGATGCCAGGCCAGCCAGGGGTTCGATTCTAGGACCTGCCTGCTGGCCCTGCCCCTGGGGCATGCTGAGATGGCAATTGAGACTGGGCATGGTAGCGCTCGCACATGTAATCTCAGCTCTTGGGAGGCTGTAAACAGGTGGATCGCTAGGAGTCCGATCTAGTAGTGAGACCCTAAACACCCTGTAGGCCCTTCCCTAAAAATACACACACACACGCACACACGCACACACACACACACACACACACACAAATCTAGTTTCTAGCTGGGAGTGGAGGTGCATATCTACCATCTTAGCTACTCAAGAGGGACACTGAGGCAGGAAAATTTCAAGTTTGAGAGCAGCCTGGGAAACAGTGAAGCCTTGTCTCAAAACACAACAGATTAAGCAGAGGGCCTGAAATGCAGTTCACTGGGGGAGCATCTACCTGGCCTAGAAAGGCCCTGGGCTTCATCCCAAATCCAAGGAGAGGGCTGACTGACTTAGTTTCCTGCAGGGCAGGTAAATAGGATTCACTATGAATATCCACCTTCTTTTCCAGGGACTGCTTGGACAACTGCACTGAGAAGGCTGTGAGGTCTCATCCACGTCCACATGCTGCACCACCCCCACCCCTCCCTACCCCCACCCCCACCCCCCAAGAACAGGTGCCGCAACCATCAGCCACCGTTCAGGTCATGAGCTCCGTCCTGCCTCCGAGTTTCACCACTGCACAGAGGCATATCATATCACGTGGTCAAGGGTCAGCCTTCCTACGGTCAGCCGTAGACCTGGACCCTGAGCCTGCACAGGCCTATGGGAAGCACCAGACTTTATTATCTCCATACCACAGATTCTGGCTTCTTTCCTTTTAATTCTGTCTAAGGGAAGGAAAGAAATAAATAAATAAACTTCACTGGAGAGACAGTGTGCCTGAGGGTCTCTCCATGTTTATTCCTGAGATGAATCGATCTCCCCATGGGAAGGAAGTCAAAGTCCAATCCCAGCAGCTCAGTTAAGAATTACTCATTCATCTGTTTTCCCAATTTGACAGTCTGGATTCCACGGAAAAATAGTATGTGCTTTTGAATAAAACAGTATTGAAAAATTATGTGTTATAAACTGAATGGAGCTCTCAGATGTGGTTTTTAAACTGAACTAATTTTAAACCTATAAAAACTATTGTGTTATACACTGCATCACCCAATTCTCTTTATGAGCTGGAGACCTTGTCCAATTTTGTCTATGTTGGTTAAATGAGCATTGTGGTATATTTTCGTGTGGTTACTAGGAGCTCTTCAGAAGCAACAAAGAAAAAGTAGATTCAGGAATTTACCTGGGGCAGAGTCCAGGCAGGAGTTCCACATTTCTATGCTTGTTCACTGTCACACTTTGTAGGAGAGGCTGTTGCTATACCTTTGGGATGGAGGTTTCAAGAACTGGTACAAGTAAAGACCCCAAAAAAGAAAATTATGGTCAAAACACTGCTTTAAAGAATAATGCTATGAAACTAAAGACGCCACAGTGGAAGCCCTGCTAGTAGACTGTGGCTTCCCTTTGTTTCTCTCCTGAAGTTAACAAAGTAAACAGCATCCATGACGCAGACTATTGCTGCAAGCAGGGAATGCCTGACTGTAGTTAGTGACAAAAAAACATCATAAAAGGCTTAGCCTGTCTTGGTCCCTTTTCAGAGTCAAGGAAGGATGAAATGATCAGTAATAATCTTTAAACTGCTCTTATCCTGTCTCAATCACGGCTATTTTCTCTGGTTACTCACAGACCCTTGGGCTGAAACCATAGAAAATCAGAATCACCCCACTGTGGATGCATGAGGTAGCCTTCTGTGTTAATGACCAGGGCAGGACATCAATGGCAAGTTTCACGAAGAAGCCATTTGTGGCCAGGGATATAGCTCAACAGCACAGCATCTGCCTGGCAACTGCAAGGTCCTGAGTTCAATTCCCCATTACCCATGCCCCCCAAAAAACTTTGACCTAAATCATGGAATAAATAATTCTACATGGAGCCACTGCTAGCTTGTTTTAAATATTCTGGATTCAATGGGACCACAACTATAAACAACTCTTCGCTCTCATTTTTCCATGAAGTTAATTTGCATTTTGTCATCACTGTAGGCCCTTTATATATGTTCAGGACAAGCTGATATGAACAGGCCTAAAATGAATAATGTTTAACAAAATCAATAAACCTTCTTATTGGTTGCTAAGGGGACTGATCTTATGTCTATAGAAGTAAAACAATTAGAAGCATATTAATGGAAGTTTGAGCCTAGTAATATAATGGAGCCAAGTATGCTTGTCTTTTGGGAATCTTTAATCTACTCTTTGGTTCTGGCTAAAGTCTGTTTATATGACACAATATAAACAAGCTCTGACCTTTGGCAATTCATGTTCTCATCAGCAAAGACCACACTAAACAGTATGAGGAAGAAACAAAACTTCATTTAGTGATTCCTGTAAACCAGTCATGAATAATGCTCCAGGAAAAGCCTGTTGTGCTTTTGGTCATGCACCTCTGTTATCAGCATTCCCTTTATTATAGGAGTTGACTACAGCTTGTACTAGGACACCTGTTTATGACCCTATCTTTTGAAATACCTAACTAGACATGGTTAAAAGTGGCAAGTAATAAACACACACCTTGTATATTTTGTAGGTTGTATATGTATGGCTTTAAAAATATTCATTAGTAAAAGCAGACAAATCATCAGGAATCTTCAGAATTGCCCAGTCCGGATCAATCACATGGTAATTCAGCTGGTGAGATATAACAGACCTTAATTCTGCTCTTGTATTCAAGCAGGTAAGGAACTAGAGGAGCCTCAGGCATTGGAGACAAGTGACGCGAAGTCTTCAAAGATGTATCACAACACAGTTTAGGAACTGAAAGTATTAACAGCTTAAAACAGATGAAAAAATGTAACATAGCCTTACATGTAGGACTAAATACCGGAAACAATGTCTTTATAAATGATGACACAGAAGAAACTCCAAAGAAAAGTAAAATAAAAAGTAGGGGACAACATCTTCAATCGAAATGCAGGAATAACATTAACTGAACTTGCAAGACCCCAAGCCAATGCAACACTTCAAGGTGGCCTTTCAAAAGCAGAGGAAACATTTCAACTGCAGAAAAGCTTTTCATTTATGAAGCAAAGACCTTTCAAGAATAACTAAATTATATCAAGACACAAATTCTGTCAATTTAAAGAACTCTTTAGTAAACAAAGTGGTAAAAAGTCATTAGCAATTGCAATAAAGTCATATAAACTTACTGCTGACAACCAATGAAACCAAGCAGGAAGCTGCCTCCCACCTACAGACCTGCCTTGGCTTTCCCACTGCACAGCAGCGTCTTCTCCCAGGAGAGAGCATGCACCTTGCTGTTCTCTGTACTCAAGTTTTCCCTGACTATTCTGTTTATCTGTGCAAACTCCTACACATTCACTGTGCCTTACCTACGCTACAATTTTCCTCATGGCATTTATCAACCACCTGCCACAGTTACAGCTTGGGTCTAGATAGTGCTCCAAGCCTCATGCAGTCACGGGCAGGGCTTTTTCAGTGTACAATGCTGGGACTGATTCATGGTGCAGTGCTAGGATCAAGACCCTATGATTAAGGATGTGAGTGGTAGCCATCCTAAGTAGCCAGGATAAGACAGAATGTACAGAAAGAGGATTGTCTTGTCTTCTGCTTGCTTCACTACCTTCTACCAACCATGAACTGTTTCTCCTCTGTGATGCCTGTCTGCCATGCGCCACCCCACCTTGTAGCCAGCAGATTATGGGCTAAAACCTCTACAAGCTGTGAGCTAAATAAAACTTGCCTACTTTGGATATCAAGTATTTCATTTGAGCAATGAGAAAAGTAAGACATGTACTTCATAAATCCCTTACATATTTTGTTAGGTGTTTAATTCACCCACAAAAAAATGCAGGCATTACAAGAACAAGAAGCTTTGTTTGCTTTGTTTATTTCCTAGTACCCTGTGCCAGGCCTAGGGGTAGAGCAGGTACTAGGTAGCTCTGTGTTGGAGGTAACAAAGGTAGAGGGAGAGGAAGGAGGGAGGAAGAGAAAAACACAGGGAGAGAGGATGAGGAGGAAAGAGAAGAATGAGTAAAAACTGAGTATAATATAGTCTTGTAAGTCAGTTGCATGACACTGGTTAACTTACTATAGATTTTATCTCCTGTCCACATACTACAAGATTTCTGTCTTTGTTTTCTTTTGGTTTTTAAAACTTTTATTAGTATATGTTTGGAAGATCATTGCATATTACAGAAAATTACTAATCTATAGTGATGTGTTCCAGAT
>PVKN010011257.1:0-21857 GCA_004027915.1 Capromys pilorides | reverse complement strand
TAGCTACTTTGTCTTAGATCATTGAGAATAAAAGTTTGTACTAATATTGTTTAGACAAGATGCCAGGTCTGCACCTTTTCCTCTGAATAACTAATATAAAGACAACAATATGCATGATATTAATTGCACCCAGCCTACTAACTTTTTTGAAACTGTTTCATTGCCATTTTATTTTATTCTCATTGAAATGAATTTTTTGAAAAAAGTATTTTAAAAAAAGACTGTCCCTCAACATTTTTTGATCTAAGTCTGTAAGCAATGAACCCTAAATGTTTGTTCAGTGGGCATCTCTATTTTGCTCTCATTCTTAATTTTTTAAAAACAATTATTTATTTATTTATTTATTTATTTATTTATTTGATACAGGGTTTCCCTATGCAGCTTGGATTCATAATGATCCTCCTGTGTCAGCCTCCCCAGCACTGGGATTGTAGGCATGTGCCACCACATCTGGTTCTGATGGCTGGCATGGTGGCTCTGCATATGGTACTGAGGATTGAACCCAGGTCCTTGTACTTTCCAGGTAAGTGCTTAGACTGCTGAGCTATCTCCCTAGTCCTCATTCTTAACTTTTATTTAATTAAGCATGCATTTTATATTTGCAATTATTTTCCTCCCTCAGTTTAAAAATATTTTATTTTCTTTTGGCCTCTATTATTGCTGATGATAAATCTAAAGATATCCATACACTTGTTCTTCTGTAAGCAATTACTTTTTTCCTCTGGCAAGATTTCCAATTTTCCTGGTTCAGTGTGGTATATGACCTGTCCAGAAGGTTATATTTTGTTTTAATTTTTGGTAGTGCTGGGGATTCAACTCAGAGAATACTATGATACATTTCTCACCTTTTTAGTATTTTGAAATCTGTTTGTTTATTTATTTATTGATTGATTGATTGATTGAGAGACAGGATCTTACTGAATTGCCAAGGATTGAGTGGGCTAATATCTTATCTCAACATCCTAAATGACTAGAATTACAGATGTACTCCACCGTGCCTAGCATGAACTTCTCTAAATATTTCCTGTCTTTGGTATTCTTCAACTTTATGTGTATGTGTGTGCGTGCACATGTATGCATGCTTGTTTGTGACTGTGAGTCTGTTTCCTTATGTCTCTTTTATTTTTATTTTTTATTTTTTATTTTTTTTATGTCTCTTTTAGATATGTTTAAATTACATGTTTCTCCATAGAAGTTCTATTTAGGGTTTTCTATTTTTAGGAAGTTGGAAAGTTGTGCTGTCATTACCCATCTTCTTCTGTCAATCCTTAGAAATAATGCACTAAATTTTTTTTGTTTATTGATAAACAGCAGTACTCAAAATACAGGGAAAACTTCAGGATGACTGGAACAGCAACGAATCCTAAGAAAACTAGAAGCACGAACTTGTAATTTGGCCTCGCAGTGTCTCAGAGGTTAGGCAGACAGAAGGACAGATGGGTAATGGTCGTAGGTATGGGCTCCAGTAACTAGATGAAGGAAGAGAAAATGGCCCTGGCACCACATAGACAAATGATGAAATTAAGCAACTATAAGAATGTCAAGAGAACAGAAGGATGAAGAAAAAAAGTGGCGACAAAGAAAACAAAAAACAGTAACAACTCAAAATAAGCAAAAATCATATTAAAAAGAATCTACATGAATTTTCTTGATTTCATAGCAGTGTGACTAGAAATCATCATTGTCAGCCTGACTGGGTTAAAGGATGTCCAGCAGGTTAGTAAGACATACTGTGGGTGAGTCTGGGGGTTGGGCGGAGATGATTGACACAGACCAGCAAACTAGCGAGGAAGTCTTCCCCTGATTGTGGGTGCACCATGCAATATGCTTGCAGCCTGAAGTGGTTGGCAAAAGAAGAAGAAAGAGAAAACTGGCCTGCTGTAGAAGCTCTACCCTGCCTGAGCTGCAGTGTGATTACTACTGCAGTGCCTGTGGATATCAGATTTCAGCTTCCTCAGTCCTTCCACATGGGCGCATACCAGTGACTTTCCAGAAGCTTCTCTCAGTTTCAAACTCATTTTGCATACTTGATTCCTTTTGTTTTAGGGCTTTGAGGTTCCTTCCCTGAGAAGCTATTGGTCCCTATGGCTTTCTAGTCAGCACATAGCTCTATAGACTATATCTAGTAAGTCCTCCTGAGTAATTAAACACTTAAGTTTGCCTCTGGTTCTTCTCCTCTAACCAATATAGAGCAGAAAACTTTAAATTAAATTATTCAGATCTACCAACTTCTGGTCACACTATGTTGTAATACAGTGTTCAAAGAAGATAACGTTACTATAGGTTACATATTTAATGAACTTTCTCTTGTTACTTGGGACAAACCTCAATTGCCACAGTGGAGTGTGAGAGCATGTGTGCTGGAGTTGAAGGGATCACTAGACAAGACCCAGACCCTGGGCCAGTGCAACTGATGGGAGTGAAGAGTGGTCTTGTGATGGTGTCATCATGGTTTGAGGTTTTTTGCCAGGGTAATAAAACAACACAGTACCCACATTTTTAAGATTATTTTATAATCAACCAAAGAAACATACATAGAAAGTGCAGAAACTCTGTCCACACATGAAAGATCAAAAAATCTAGCTGAGGGCCTGGATCTTAATATTCTGCATATTTCCATGTGAAAACCTAGAGCTCATAATACTTCCTCCATCAAGTCCAACTGGAGGCCTAGAGACAACAACAGTGTCTCATTCAGATTTGCTTCATGGATCTATGCTGGAAAGTCCCAAAGGTCGGTGGTGGAAGTCAAAATCTATGTCAGTGGGAAGAAGGATCTGTGCTAGCAGGCTGAGAGATCTAAGCTGGAGCCAGGAAGCAACACTAAAGAACCAGACCTCTGAAAAGTACCTCAGCCATCCTTGGCAACAGTGAGGTCCTGAACTTCTCTGATGAGGAGGAAAGCTGAGATCCCATCAGGGAAGCCAATGCGACAAGCTTCTCCAGGGACTGAGCATTGCATCATCTTTCTCTCTGGAGCCAGGAAGCAATACTCCAGATGAGGACCAGATGTCCCTCAAAGTCAACTCTATCCATCCTCAGCAACAGTGAGGTTCTGAGCTCCTCCTCCAATGAGAACAGCCCTGTTCACCAGGAAAGCCAGCATTACAAGTTCCCCCAGCAGAATAGCCCAAGAGATCCAGCAGCATTTAAGAGCAGCAATGGCTTATCCAGACAGCTTTCCTAATAGCCTTGCAACAGCATTTCCAGTTTTGCCTTATATGCTGCCACCAAAGATCTTCAGATGGGCCTTCCCCACCTAGCACCATGCTAGTTCAGTTCAGCTGGGGGTAACAAGTTGAATCCACAGGTAGCTGAAATATTTTGATCTATAATGATGTTATAGAGAATCCAGAATATTTTGCTCAGGGCCGAGGAGATAACGTGCCAAGTGACAGCTGACCCTCCTCAGTGTTACTTCTGTGTCTTACCCTCATGCACCTGTAGAAGCTGCTGTGTACATGAGGGGCATCAAGGTTCAAGGAGACATAGGGACCCCAGCAGCAATCTCAAGGAAAGAATAAGTATTCTGCAAGTCGGGGTTTTCTGAGCTGGACATTTAGTGCCAGGCTTCTCAAGGAAGTAGAAAGTGGCTCACCGTTTGCCTCGTCCCTCTCTCTCCTTAGCACTTTTGCCTTGTGCCCCACTCTGGCTTGGGCTTGGCAGGGTCAGAGCATGGTGCTAGGCACATCTATGCCAGCCATCTGCTCAGGAAAATGAAGACAGTGGAAAGAGAAACTGTGTGGGAACTTTGCTGAACTCAGAAAGCTCTTTATCTTTTCCCGGACCTCCCCTGTGGCACAGAACGGGTTTCTTGTACTTTTTTTTTTTGTCATTGCTCAAGAAAGATGCTCCATTTTTGCTCCTCCACCTGGGATGGTTCCTTGGCTTCCTGCCTGCAGCCTCTGGTAGCTGATACATTTGTCCATGTGCATGATAGTCTAGGTTATTTATTTTTCACAATTGCACCAAGTACCTGAAATAACTTATATAGAGAAAGGTTTATTTGAGCTCATGGTATTAAAGTTTCCACTTCCCACTTTTATGTCTTTAGCAGGGGTGCTAGATGGCAATGGTGGGGAGCGTTCTAAGAGCCAACTGGCTTATTTCATACCTGAGAAGCAAAAGTGAAAGAGGAAGGGGCTGGATCTCTTAATCCTCTTCGAGGACACACCCCCAATGACCTAGACACCTCCCCTTTGGCCCCAAAGGTCTACTGCTTCCAATAGTGCTGGCTTTGAAACCAAATCATCAGCACATGGACATTTGGAGGACATTCAAGATCCAAACAATGCCATGACTCATACTGATCCCCCGCAGTTTTGCTATCAGCATGAGGCACCGTCACCATGTTCACACGCCATTTCTATCTGTTATCTGCTCTTCCTCCTCTTTCAGTTTATTTCCATGAAATAAAAATTTATCGTGGTTGCCCCCATAAACCACAATTTAGGGTAATCTGTTTTTACATCTATAAATAAAATTCTGAAATGATGAAGAATGAACAATAATGGTAAGTTTTACCTACCTAAAAGTTTTATTTCTTTTAATGTAAGGTCCCTCTAGGTTCATAGTACCAAGTACAGAGCTGTAAAGTTTTATCCTATGAGGTCACCAATTGCCTTAGCATTTTTGGCTACTTAATATCTCACAGCCAATGTTTTACTGATGATAACACAGGTGTCTTTTGAAATATTTGTTGAAAACCACTATGACATTCACTTAAAGAGAAATGTGATGCAACTTGTTGTGACATTAATAATTTTTTGACCATATCTAAGTCAAATTATATGATGAAAAAGCAAAGCAGTGCTAAGACCTTAAGCTGACAGCACCCAAATTTCCTCCTTCATGTGCTTATTTACAGAAGCATGAAAAAGACAGGCGGTAACCACAATGACCCAACATCACATGCCAAATGCAGGCTCCTCATTCTTAATTCAGAGCACAATGTCAACATTCAATTTTGCATGGTAATAGGTTTCAAAGGACACTGAGAACTAAGAAATCATTCTATTATCCAGAACTCTGACTGAGTATAAAACACTGTAAGTCTGCAGAAAACTCCCTATATGTAGGTGGATGAGCAGCCTTAGAAATCCTTAAGAAAGAGGCTGAGGAAGAAGGGTCTGGAGACTTTGAGCAAAGCTCAATTCTGATGCTTAGCCGACTTCTGATGAAAGCAGGCTTACCTTTGATTACAACTGTATCTATTAGCAACCAAGATTTCCTTGGGAAATACTCACGCGAGTCCTCTCCTTCCTGGAGACACTTGTCACTTTTTCATGTAACAGTTCTCCTTTCTCTCTGAGTCAAAGAAAAGAGCTGGGATTTTCTTTAGACTGGATGTTCCCTTCCAGGGGGAACCTGGAGCTACAGTAATATGAACATAGGATTGAAGAGTTGTGACAGCATTGTAACTGCAAAAGAGTATTTTAAGCCTAATTAAATTACATTCAGTTCCTCTCTAAAACACCTTCTTCTTGCTATGAATAACAATCTTTGACACATTTATGGATACCTGTAGTATTTATAGGGTCTTGGCTTGGTGGGGAATGATGCATTTTCTGTACCATCTCCCATCCTTAGTGGAGATGACACACAGGGGACAGTCGACTGCTAGAGCCACACGCTTTTCCATCATTCCTCTCTCGGTCTTCAGAGCACAGGCTCTGTGGCTGGAGTGAGCAAACTGTAAGAAAGATGGGTAAAGCCGCAAGTTTCCCATATTTAGCTTTCAGTATATTTCTATGTCTAAATTGGTATCAGTAAGAGATGTTTTCCTGCTGAGTGAGACTGGTGTTCTGGTAAGGCATACACTTTTGTGCCTTGTGGTACTGAGACAGCACATGCTTCAGAAAGGACTTCCTCTCATTATGACTTTGCATGCTTGTTCAATTACAGAGCCAGTTCAGGGGTTCAAGGCGAGGTGTTTGCAAATTGCTACCCATAATGCCCACCTAACCCTCAAGCAGCGATCCCTCCCCCATTCTGTTCTGTGATGCAGGATTGTGTGGATGTCATGAAAATTTCACAATTGAAAAGTCTTTCCTGCTGAGTCACAACGCTTAATGAAAAGCCAGCAAAGATGCAGCTTCCTAATTAGGCATTCAGATGAGGAATCCAAGTGCAGCAGAAAAAAAACTGCAAAGTGAAAATGGGAAGAAAGCAAGCCTCTCACAGTACTTGTTCATTATTATTTTAGAACGAACATTTGGTACTTTTCTTTCTCTTTCCTCATTGCAGCTCACTGAAACAGACCTGTGGTAAATATGTGGCACCTTGTCTATAGGCCATGGCAAGAAAAGGCCACGGGAGACCAGTCAGAAGGTGCGCTTGGAATCATAGAGCTCATATCACAGCTACATAAGCATTATCACAGAGGTGGTAAAGAGGCTGAGGGTAAATGGACATTAAGGGTCCCCAAAACTCTAAAGCTTCATAGCATACTAAAAACTTTATGAACACTGTCTTACTCTTACGGGAACAAAAAGAAGGGAAGTGGTGGTGCACACCTATAAGTCCAGCCCTTGGGAGGCTGAGGCAATGTGGGCTATAGATAGAGTCCAGGCCAGGCCAGCTTGAACTACATAGTGAGATCCTGTTTCAAACAGAGAGAGTGAGAAGACTGTAATAGTTTAAAAAGAATAACAGCAAATATATAAAATTTATATATTTCATAATTTTTCATCTATACTGTGTTGTTTGACTCTCCTATAAACCTAACAGGTTAGGAGAGCAGACACCTCTATTCCCATTTTGTGGCTGAAGGTGCATCACATGCCAAGGAGGCTGCGTGCTTGATCTCAGCTAGATAGACTACAGCGGGGTGCGTGGGGTGACTAGGGATTGGGGTGTATCAGCTCGCAGCCACCTACAGTAGCTTCACAAAGAAAACGCTGGGCAATGTCCTCCAGACTCTTTCTCATCTATGCAATGCAAACGCATTTAACTACTCAAGCCACTTAAAAGATGTACTGAAAACAAGGAAGCAACATCTCATGAAAAGGTCCTTTAAAGACTTCTCCAAATATTGCTTCTCTAACTGCAGTGGAACACCTATTTCTGACGAAACAAAATAAATAAGGGGGATATGTTGGGAGCCCCAAAGCTAGGAAATTGATCAAATATCTGTAGGTCAGACTTGGCCCAGTGCCTACAGCAAACAAGCTACCTCATTGCTAAGATGAAAACCCAGTCTGGTTAAGGTTAGCTATTAGTTGTTAGGCAACTAGTGTCACGTGTCACTAACTTCATAAAAATGTAAATAAAAGGCTGTTCTGTTGTGAGAAAAAAAGAAAAATACACACACACACACACACACACACACACACACACAAGCGAGAGGTCAGATAGATATACAGCTACTTTCTCTTAGTTCATTGAGAAAAAAAGTTTGGGACCAGCCAAATAGCTCAGTGGATTAAAGTGCTTGCAATCAGGAGTAGGGGCCAGGGGTTCAATCCCTGCGTCTGCCCTGCTGGCCCTGCCCCAGGGCACACTGAGATGGCACCTGAGACTGGGCATGGTGGGATTGTATGCTTGTAATACCAGCTCTTTGGAGGCTGTAAACAGGCGGACCACTGAGCCCAACCTAGTAGTGAGAAACTGAACACCATGTAGACACTTCCCTAAAAAATACAAAAAAACACTAAAAGCTTGTACTAATATTGTTTAACAACATATGTCTGCATCTTGTCCTTTGAATAACTACTAAGAATACAATATTATGAAATGTATTAATTATTGTAACTGTCCTATTAACCTGATTTGAAACTGTTTTGTTGCTATTTTATCTTTCTTTCCTCATTGCAATGAATAAAAACAATAAAAGATAAAAGCAGTGATGCAGACTAGGTTTTCAAGGGCTGATACCGTATGTGTGGAGAACAAGGCACTCCTGTAAGCAGTGCTCACTGCAATGCTAGTCAGTGGGAGCTTGTCTTGGCTTTCAGTGTCCCAAGGCAATTTTTTTCATAATTTAAAATTTTCCATTTTTAAAATTTGTCCATTTGATCACTTCAGATTAAATAAAACATCCTCCAAATGTAGAAAAACGAAGCAACTTTTAAAAGGACATAGCTCAACAACTTACTGACTGATCTGTTCATTTTTTCACTAATATCAAATTTAAAAATAGCTTATTCATAATCAAATAGTTAATAATTAAAATATAATATTGCACACTTCTAAAGAACATTTTTGATGGCCGTCTATAATTCCAACAAAGGAACTAACCATTAATTGATTGACAGCTTGGTTAAAACAAAATCTTTGTTAGTATTTATTCAGCAACTTCTGTGGGCCAGACACATTTAAATTAGGTAGATACTATTTTCTCCATTTAAAAACTGACAAAAAAGGCCAAGATAAGGTAAAACTAGAACGAGACTTACTCATTATAATATTTTTTTTCTACCTGCCAGAGCTCAGAGCATGCAACCCTAAAACATGGCCCTGAGGCACACTGAGTACCTTAAGTTGAAGGTGGTGAGAACCTGAAAAGCAGAAACACCCCCCTGGCCTTCTGTTCTCTGCTTATCAACCCTCATGGGACAGGTGTTTTGCTATGTACCTAAAGAAAAGGATGAAGATACCCAGGCACAGGAAAGCTGAACAGATGGGTCTTAGTGTGCTCCCTCTCCTCTAAGGTCAGGCCTCTGTCTAGCCACACGTGTCTAGGTGACCATTCTTCACCAAAGCTAAGTATGAAATTAGACTGTTCTCTTTGAGTTTTGGGGTCTTCAGTTCTGAATGTCTTGTGTCATATAAAACTTTTTTTTAAAAAAGTCTGAAGGGTTATGAAACAGCTTAGTATAAATATTTGCTTAGGTTTTTTTTTCAACTGGGATGGGGGAAGGGGGAAAAGAAGAAAGGAAAAAAGTATATATACACATATACGAGATAACTAAGACAATTGCACTACTCATTTCTGTTAACTCATGGAAAGGAACAGTTAGTGCTTATATTGTTGATCCGTTTTGCATGCCTGTGTCTGCTAACCTGAGCAGCTACTTTGAAGATAACAATATGCAATGTAACAACCATTGTTAATTTCCTATCATCTTGCTTTGACATTCTGCATTATTTTTATTGTCTTTTTTTTCTCGCTTTAAAAAATAAATATTTGTTTTGTCTATGGTTTCCATACCCAGTACTGCCATGGTGGGGGCAGGGAGGTAAACCATCGTCATACTTTTCTTTTGTTATAAGGACATCAGTTAACACTCATGGGAAGGGAGAAGAAACGCAACTCCTGCTTCCTTGCATAGCCCCGATCTATTATAATAAGGCAAAGTGGGGTCTTTCTTTAAGGCTTTTTCATTTGTTTTGAAATCCAAGGAAACTAAGCACAGTGTTGTTTCATGACATCGTCCTGTAAATTTTTACTTAAGATTAGATACAAAAATGAACGTTTGCAGAAAATCAGGCATTACATTAGGAACCCATGGAAAGCACGTCTCTGTCTGAGAATTCCCCAGGGTGGGCAAGATCTGGCCTTGAAGGAGTGATTGGCATTTAGAGTTCAGTAGCGGCAACCTCTCGGTAGCATACAGAGTCCCCTGCACATCGAGCACTTTCACTAACTCTGTGTCCCCCTTGAACGAGACAGTAGTCAAGTATTCCTTAGTGTTTTTATTTAAGATGTATTAATGCTTTTGGTTCTAAGAGAGAAATGAGAGACAGAACTTCTACCATGGCAAATAAACCAAAGAACACCTTCCCTGAAGGGTAATAAATGTACCTTTTTAAAAACATAGAACATTTAGTTAATTTAAATGATCACATCTGTGATTCAAAGTACATCTGGCCTTCCCCAAAACAGCTGGGCCCAGCAGCCAAACTGGTGAAGGCTGAATACATTGTAGCAGAGAGATAATTGGTCTCAGAAGAAAAGGTTTCAAACACTCAGCTATTCAACATTATTTCAAGGAGTGTCTCTGGAGGGAGCTTGATCTTGACATGCCATTCTTTCTCTTGTGGTGTCCTCTGCCTGCGCATGAAGACAGTGACAGTTAGCAGGGGAGCTGGAGAGAAACGCTCCCCGAGCACTTGCGAGGGATCCACTCCCATAACAGGCAGACCCCCGTCAGTCAAGATGCGGTTCTTCGTGTCAGCCCACTTTCTTCAAAGCAAGCCCTGACTCTGTGAGCAGGGGAGGACCATTTGAGGCAGCATTGCACAGATTATCGAGAGGCGAGCTTCCATGCCTCCATCCTGCCCACAATTCCCAGGCCAGGGTCTTAGGAGCACTGGGAAATGGAGTGACTCCCATCAAGCTAGATTTCTGATGTTCTCAAAAGCGACTCTGCTGCATAGAAAAGTCAATTCACAGATGAGTTTGCTTTTAAATATTAACAGTTTAATAAAGTTATGCACTTGAAACTTGAGTTTTTGCCTAGACTTGTAAATCTTCATCTTTTATGTATAACATTGGCAAAGTTCTGTAGGACCCTACGTTCATGTTTGGTGCCACTTATAAACTTGGATCATTCATCTGCTCTAAATATTTGAAGCTGCTTTTATAAATTTAATATGGTTTCCTCCCTTGTAAGTTGTGTGTTTAAGAAACCTTTGCAAGTTCTTAATTCATTCCTAGGAATCTACTAAATTTAACATGAGTCTTCTGCTCATTTAACCAATGGTTGTCAACTTATGATTCTTAGGCCAGCATCTTCAAGGCAATTTGGGAACTAGTAGGAAACATGGGGCTCCTCCTTAGATCCCTTTTTCTAAACTATTTTTATTGGCACCAAGGATTGAACTTGGGACCTTGTACTTGCCAAACAGGTGCTTATGCTGCTGAGCTATCTCCCCAGCCCCAACTCCTTAGATCTCTTAAAAAAGAGCCTGGAGATTGATGAGCAATATCTTAGCGAGCTATGCAGGTGATTCTGATGTATGCTAAGGCTGAGGGCCAATGATTTTTGTGTTTCACTTTCACACACAAACTTACAACATTTCAAGTTGTTATCACAGGTATAGACCAACCCCTTAATTACAAGTTTTCTATCAGATCACTTTATGCCTTAGAAAAACCTGATGTGTCAAATTCTTTTATTTATGTATTAATTTATTTATTTATTTATTGTCTTTTTGAGACAGGGTCTTGCTATGCAGTTCAGGCTGGCCTTGAGCTCACTTTTGTAGCCCAGGCTGGTCTCGAACTCGCGCGGATCCTGCCCGCCTCGTCCTCCCAAGTACTGTTATTACAAGTGTACGCCACCATGCCCGGCTCTCTTTTATACATTTTCAATATCCAAAATAGCTCATATTTTTCTTTTAAAGTCTAGCATTGCACATATGAATTATAAAAGGTATAATTTTCTGAATTTTTAAAATGGGAATGGCCTCCTCAGGAAATAATTCTGATATCACCTACTAAGAGAATTAAAACTTAACCTTCTTGGCTCCAGGAGGTCACTAATTCAACTGAAGATCCAGGCCTATAGCTGGTCACATGAAAATGAGCCCTTTTATAGTCACTGGATCACAGAACCCTAAATTTAGCAAGGGCTGTGGTCAGCTTCGCTTACTACTTTGGATGACTATTGTCTCATGGCTAGATTTTCTAGTGAAATTAGAGCCCACGGACTTAAGTCAACTAAAGCACATGCCAAGCTTTTGCTAGTCAGTTGATTATTTTTTCTTTTCTAGATGCATTTCTTTCTCTTCCTATGAGTACGACACCTGATTTCCATCTCTAAATTACTGCTAGCTGCATTCAGAGAAGACTGTCTAGCTCTACATAGGCTATTTCCTTGACAGCAACATGGGGTCTACAAAGCCAAAACAGGGTGGAATGTCAGGGCTTCCTATGACAGACTGACTAGAGCATCCAACTGCAACTCTGTTGGCAACTGGTGCTCAGCAGTTTTACAGGCTCCTTCTGGACCTGCTAAGATCTTTGTCTTGCATTGGTTCAGGCAGCCCTCCATTGTCCTCAGACCTATTCCCAAGGCCATAATATTAGAGGAAAGGGAGGCCAGTCATAGCTCTGCTGCTCATTTCTCACTAGGAAAACAGAACCTAGTGTATTCTGGGCTCTATGTGTGGATCTTGCTTGAAGAACACAGCCATGATGATGGCCACCATCATATGTGCATTGGGGCTAAGAAAATGATGTCAAAATATAATACTATTCCAGGGTCAGGTCCAAAGAAGCTCCCCAAAAAGGAGATGGGGCCTCAACTTCTTGCTTGCCTGCATAGAATAGAGGCATGATACTGAGCCCAGAAAAGCATTTCTAGATGCATTGGCATGAGGTATGGGCAGATTTATTGGTATTAGATAGTAATAGAAGATAAGCAAGTGGCTTTGATTTGAGGGGTTGAAGAAGACACAGTCTGGGGAAGAGATTGGCACACTCACAAAAGAAGGGCACCAACCTCTATGGATTGAGTAGCTGAGGAGAGCCAGGGCCTTGATCACCATCTTCTCAGTGCTGCTTTAGCAAGGTGATTCTGGGAGAACACATCATATGACCTTTCTCTTTTTGCAGTCATTGCTTCTGTTTGGAGCACTTTCAATCTAGGTTTAAGACAACGGCTGCTGCATATCACTGGCTCTTAACTTGGTGTTTTCAATCTTCAAGGGGGCTGAGAAAGGTTAGGGAAGTTAAGGACTAGTCATTTTTTTTTCTTGCCAACTTTTAGATGAATATTAACATGTTCCATGTGCAGAACTTGAGTAGGGATTTGACTTGAAGTTCAAAGGTGAGAAACAGTGTAGAATGAAGGTCAAGCCTTAATCTGTTCATAGTTACCTACAAGTGTCCACAGGCCCAAATGAGGGCTTTATTTTCTCTTGTTTCTTGATAGTGAAAAATTATTGTTAGGTCTTTGACTCAGAAAAAAAGGGCAAATCTAAAGTTCACTCTTAATCAGTAACAGGTATAGGGGCCATGGGTTGTTTGTCCTCTGTCCCCATGGTGAGCCCCAACTCTATCAGAATCCCAGCATCCTGACTATTTTAAATTAAAGACCTGCAGAGATGGGAAGAAGAAACTTGACTCCAATATACTTTTATCTACCTGAAGTCTAGACAAGCAAATGTGAACACAGCTGCCTTCCATGTCCCCCCAAAATTTTATCACTTGCAAGAAAGACAATGGAATATAACCATACCTGGGCACCTTTTCATAAGTTATTATCTCTTGGGCCCACTCACATTCCAGAAGGACTCATTTACAAGTCAAATATCATCACTTTTGGTCCACCCAAATCATTTTTTTTTAAATTTCTTCTCAAACTTACCTCCACCTCCACTCTGGCTCTTTCAGTTTCATATTTTCTATGGCTTCTTTGCTTATGTGCATTAATAAATCTTGTGACAGCTTTTATCTTGATAATCTGTCAATAATCAGTTTCAAATGCTGACCCTGAGGGAAGTGTGAGCAGGAGCAGCGGATTCTAGTACATTTCTTTAGTGCATCTCCTACTTTCTGGCTTGATAGTGGTAGAGCTCCAGCAAAATACCTGCCTGTATGGGCTTAGCATCTCCACATAAAAGGGATCCCATGGTTATAAGTTACCCTCTTTTGCTTTGTTAACTGTTTCTCCTTCAATCCCAGCAATTCCAATTGGTATCTTTCTGTTTTGTTTTGTTTGATTTTATTTTATTTGTGTGTGCATGAGTGTGTGTGTGTGTGTGTGTGTGTGTGTGTGTGTGTATTTCATATAGGGTCTCCCCAGGCAGTTTGGACTTGTAGTAATCTTCCTGTTTTCAGCCTCCCCAGTGCTGGGGTTACAGGTGTGCACCCCCAAGCCTGGTCTCAATGGCTGGCTCAGTGTGCCCAAGAGCAGGGCCAGCATGGCCTGTGTTTCTGGGGATCGAACCTTGGTCCCTGTGCTTGCCTAAGCAGGATCTTAGTCCACTCAGCTATCTCACCAATCACCCTCTGCTTTAAATATATGCAATGATTATTTTTCTTACCTGGCAGCTAATTCAGTATCTGAATGCTAAATATATGATTTTTGTCCCTATGTCCCAAGTGGATAACTTTTGGTAACACAGTTGTTGTTCTCTAAAGTCAGGAAATCATGAAGAGGATCTTTAAAAAAAGTATTGTATTGAGAAGCAGTGGGGTGTGGAAGGAAATGAAGATCAGTCAACGAGGAACAAGCAGAGGCTGCTTACTCAGAGCTAGCGAGGTAATTAAGCACTGTACCTTGTGCTTTGGCAGAGGCTCAGAGGCAGGTTCGGGAGTGGGAAGGATTTAGAATGGAGAGAGGAAAGGCTTCAGGTGTAAGGTGAGTGGAGCCCACTCGCGTGGAAAACAGTAGATGGGCTAATTAGGAGTGGGATTTCTTTTGTGATAAATTAATGGTGCACATTTGGCTGGCTAGATTTGATCCTCAGGTGAAAGTAGGGTTGAAAATTAGAGAAGCTGTGAATTATTAATCAAGTCCTGGCAATGTTGGCTAATTGTTACAAATGTTACTGTTTGACTTCCTCTATTTTCACTAGGCAGAGCTGTAAGTTTTCCTATAAGTCTGAAATAGCACGTTGGTTTCCTGGGCTGATTCTCAGTCTCAAAAACGTTGATGCTGGTTTGGGTTGAAAATCTATTTTTCTACGCAGTCTGGCCATTGTCCTTTTGTATATGAAGTCTCTCAGGGACACTAACTTTGAGACAGCCTGTATTAGCCACTGTTCTCGGGAAGAATGTTCAGTCTAGGTCAAGGTTACCAGTGTGGGAAAAAGAAAAGCACTACACATTTTGGATCTTTTAAGTATCTTAGGTCAGATTATGATCCACATAGGCAGTGAGGGTGATAACAAAAGACAGATTTGGTATTTCATTCTAATGCCAGTGTGAGAGTGCAGTCAGAAAGCCCAACTGACTGGGTGCGGGGGAATGGATTTTCTGAAGATGGAGATAAATGTGAATGGCACCGACCAGTGGGCTTGTAGTCTGAATGGGATAAAGAGGGGAAAGGGAAAGGAAGATCTGCGTCTTTTTTTTTTTTTTTTTTTTTTCTTTCACAAGGGCTGCAGTCTTTGGTTTTGCCTTGAAAATCTGACTCCTGGTTTCTAGCACAGATTCTTCAGCCTTGCATTACAGATTGTGGCTTCCTGCTAGGAACTCACACAGGACTCTGCAGTGAGCTCTGGGCTTTCAATATCTGACTGAATCCTCAGCTCATCACTGTGTAGATGCCCTTTTGTATCTTCCACACATGACAGCAGGCGGCCATTGTACCACTATAAGCATATACCTCTGTCTCTGTCTGTCTGTCTCTTTGTCTATCTCTGTCTCTGTCTCTGTCTCTGTCTCTCTCTCTCTCTCTTTCTCTGTTTCTCCCTCTGTCTCTCTTGGTCTCCTGCTTCTCTAGTGAGCACTGACCGACAAAGCCTAAAACTAAGAGTTTCGCTGTCACTCAACCTTCTTTCCTTCAGATTCAAATTTCCCAATAGAATTCATGAAAAGGTGGAAATGAATTTTCTAAGTAATACGTAAGTTGACAATTTGTTCATTTCTTGGATGACCATCTTCCCCCATCATACTCTGAGGAGTTTGCTCAAATTTTCCAGTGTGCCCTGAATTATTGTACACACATTTTCTGTTTGTTGATTTTATTTAAACTCCTTGAAAGATTGTCCCAAAGGATAATTAACAACTTCTTCAGCGTATAATCACATTGTATGGCTCTGTGGGTGTTCCTGTCTCCCTTTGCATGACATAATTATAAATGAATGGGGTCCCAGAAATGTTGTTTTCATGATATAATTGTAAATGAAAATACATCTGTGGTGAACATATGTATTTCACCCCATGCAGTTGATCCTGCATTATGTCTCCTTTAGATGAGAAGTCATGGCTTGTTAAAAATGCAATATATTTTCCACTAAAACTTAATTGCTTCTGCAACTATTTTCTATTTTGTCAAACCAGCTCTTGGTTTTCCCAGGGACTCACATCGTACCATGGAGACAGAAGGGGAGAAAGAGAACATGATGGCTACACGACCTCACTGGCTGCGGGGAAAGACTGGAAGGCAGTGGCAGCACAGTGTCTGGTCTGCTTTCTTAAGTGTCTGGATTAATGCTGCAAAGTTTGCGAGTGGAGCTTGACAGCTATTTTCTGCTCCACTTATGCTTGTAGATCATCCTCACTCTGTGGAAAATGAAAACTTCTGCATGGTGGAGTCTTCCGCTTTATTGACAGATTTTACTGATTCTTTAGTTTTTTACTAGTACATATTTGCAGTACATGCAGTTTAAAATCATCTTGGTGAATGGGTCCATGTAGGTAAAGCAGCCCGTTTCTTTTTTAAATCCCCTTCCTCTCCCTCCTGCCTCCTTCCCTCCTCCTCTAAATCTCTGCTGGTCATTTTCATTTGCATCGATTTTTATGAATCTTAGCTCATTGTTCTTGTTGATATATTTATCTTAGTGCCTGCTTACCATGGGGAAGGTTTACGTTCCCTGAGGTCAACTGTTTCCCATTCCTTTTGCTGGCCTGGTGGCTTCTCAGCTACTGTGTTTCTTGAGGATGTCATAGCTCTGCTCAAGGGCCCTCACATGGTTGCCCCTTCTGGAGACAAGAAAGGTTCCTGTCACTTGATATCCTTGAAAGAGAAGCAGGCGCTTCAAAGGAGAGCTAGGAGAGGTGGGTGCTGGGCACGATTCTCCAGCTGTGAGCTATGCAGCTCCTGAGAACTCACTCAAAAGCCTTGGCACTCCTAGAGGAAAGCCCCATGAAATCTGGATCTGGACATGGCATCTGTTAAAAGAACATGCACATTTTTAACGAGTGTGTGCTTGTACTGGCTCTACAACCATGACTTTATGTCGCCCTGCACTCCCGGGGACACCACAGTGCTAAAACACAAGCATATGGCTCTATCCACTCTGTGCTCTGTAAGGCTCAGCACGGACAGCGATGGGTTTCTGGTGGAAAAGGAAAATGTGTCTTTTCTTCTTGATGTTAAACTCTGTTTTTGCTAAAGTCGAAATGTAAATAGTAGTTTGAAGAACTTATTTAGTGAAGGGCAGCTTCATGGTAAGTTCCCATCTTTTTCTAAACTAATTTTCTGCCTCCATTGCATGGCCTATGGTCTGATTTCTTTATGTATGCAGGTAAGTTTTGCAGTAGGACCGAAGAAATAAAGATAGGTAGAACATAGACAAGGAAAACCATAGTTTAAGTTTGTACAGATAAGAAAAACTATAGCTTTAGGATACAGAGGGATCCAAGGTTACAATGTCTTTGAAAATAAATTCCTACTGCAGTACATTGGAGCCATGATTTTGGCCCATAATTTGAGCCTATGCTTTTCCACTATTCTCGAGAAGCTGCACTGTTGAGCCGCGGAACGTGTGTTTAACTTTAGATGTTTAAATGGCTGACAGTGGGACCTAGCCTACCAGATGGATGGCTTGGCAGCCAGTGGGAACACACATGGCAGGCCACCTGTTGGAGGATGCCTGTGGGACAGCATCAAAACTTACAGACCCAGACCACAGTGCACCTGTCTTGAGGAGGCTCTGGATTCTCTGACTGCTTCCTTCTCTCTGTCGAGCAAACCTTTCTATGCCTCCCATCAATGCACCCAGAAAATTCTTTTTCTACGTCAGAAGTCAACACACATGCCACCTTCTCCATGGCAGAGGTCACTTGAGGCCCCCATCTCTTTTATAGTATGGAATTCTTTGGTCTCCAGGAATCCAGTTTCATTTACCACCCATCAAATCCCTCTGTAGTTTTAATGGGCAGAGAAAGGAGTTTTATTTTGACCCTTTCAGCAGGGTTTTATATTTTTGTTTGTCATAGCTATATATATATATATATATATATATATATATATATATATATATCCAATTTTTGATTTTAACGTCCAGTGTGGCCTCTGCAGTGACCCCTGCCCCTCTGTGCCTTCCAGCTCTCCTTCTGTCTCCACCTCCTGCACAAAGCATCCTGCAGTGTTGATACACAGAGCACTCAGCCTTGCTTCAGAGGATGTGACAGAACACTCAGGCTGCCAAATTCCTGATGGTCAGAGAGGTCTTGCCGAAGACCAATTTAAACTGGAAAGTGCATAAGCTCCACCGGGCTGTTTCCAACTTCATGTGGCTTTCGCACTAATCCTCTTAACATAGGAGGCCAAGTGGACTCCCATTGCACAATGGTAGTGCCATAGAGGCCCCGCCAGTGTTTATTTACATTTCTCTGCATGACAGAGTGCAAGCCACCTCGCTGACCTCTCTGGATGCCTCCCTCACCAGCACGTACTGCCCCAAAGTGACTCAATTTGTTCCAAGGCCAAACTGCTTGGGCTGGCATATTAAAAGATTTTCCATGACATTGCTTTCCCCAGGCCATAGAACACTTGCAGTTTGTTGACTTAGTCCTTTCTTTCTTTCTTTCTTTCTTTCTTTCTTTCTTTCTTTCCTTCTTCTCTCCCTCCTCTTCTGCAAAAGATGACATTTTGGCTGTTGACAAAGTAAGCATTTCCAGTATGAGCATTTACTGAAGATGAATTCGACATGCAGTACACTGTTCATTTTGCTCTCTAATAAACTCATGCTCAGCAACAATCTTGCAACGCTGTGACTTCTTGCAACAGCTTCTCAGCTTCTATACTTGGGAAATTTCTTTTAGTATCATCCTTCTTCTAAATAGTGAAGCAGAAAGAATTCAAGGTTATGAAGAGACGCTGAGCTAAAAATAACTCCTAAGAGCTCCTCCTCCTCTTCCTCATCCTTCTTCTCCTCCTTTTCCTTCTTCTTCTATGTATTTAGTACAGGGTCTACAGGGTCTCGCTACATAGATCAGACTCATAGTGATTCTCTGTTTTCAGCCTTCCAAGTGCTGGGATTACAGGTGTGTGCCAACCCATCCAGTCTCAATTGCAGTCTCAGCATGTCACAGGGGCAGGGCTGGCAGTCACAGAGTTTCAGACTACATTTCTTTTTCTTTTCTTTTTTTTTGAGGGTTGGGGGGGTAGTTCAACAGAGACTGCATTTCTGGTTACAAGAGGTCTCAGATACCCTAGATATTACCAGAAAAAAAAAAATCATTCTTTGAACAAAATACTTACGTGAGTGAAGTCTCACAAACCAGAAAACAAAAACAATTGAAACGTCTTGAGGGGGCCAGCGAGATGGTTCAGCAGTCTAAAGGGCCTACTTAGGAAAGCTTAGGGACCACAGTTAGATCCCCAGCATCACACATGCTGCGATAGCCCCACCACCAGGGCAGGCTGAGCCAACCATAAAAAAAAAAAAAAAAAAAAAAAAAAAAAAAAAAAAATCTTGAAATCTAAGGAGAGACTTTCAAGAGGAGTGACCATAAGATATATTCAGGAGTTTAATTCCTAGACCTTCTCAGGTGTGAACTGACTGTGAACTTTGGGCAGGCTACCCTGCATGCCTGGCTGTAACTTATTATCTTATGCATTGTCTAGGTACAACTATGAGCCAAAGGTGACTTTTAGTTTAAAACTTCTCAATCCTAACAATGTACTCATGATGACCTTTCCTTGAGAACATTTTTATATTCAAGCAACTGTGTTATGTGCTATCCTTATCTGTTTTAAAATGCACAAAAGGTAGGCATTATTACCACCACTTCAAAGTTTTACAAACAAAGCTTTGGGCATTATTTTCCTAAAATCACACACTTGGGAGTTGGTGGAGTTGAAATTCACTTTCAGATTTGTCAAATTTCTGAGTTGCTTCTGTCTTCTCTTCTTTTTCCTCTTCCTTTTTTCATGTATTTGGTACAGTCTCATTATGTACCTCAGAGGTGTAATGATCCTCCTATTTTCAAGCCTCCCAGCACTGGGATTAAAGGCTTGTTCCATCTTGCCCGGACTTGGATGGCTGGCTCAGCATGCCTGGGGGCAGGGCCAATGTAACGTGTGGTCCCAGGGATTGAATCTAGTCCCTGCACTCGCCTAAGGAGGCACTTAGTCTGCTGAACTATTTCGCTGGCCCTTGCTTCTGTATTGACTATGCTGTATTGACTAAACTCAAAGCTGTCAAACACTCTGGTAAGTGTGGAATCACAACTGGCTATTTGCATGTTGCCTTTTCCTCTGGTGCCATAGAAAATCCTTGTTTTGCGTGTCAAGGCAGGTTAACGCTATAGAAATAGAGAAATAGCATCTACATTTGTTCGGATTCAGGAGACAAATTCTAGTTGAAACGAGGAAGCTCAGAAGTGGAAGTTGAAGTACTGATGTGTATGCCATTAAGTTTAAAAATCCATTCTAGACTAGTGGGAAAACAGAAAGAAAGATGAACAGCCAGTCATTTTAAACCAAGTTTAATATCTTGTCAAAAGAATGAAAAACTTCACATGCCTTTGGAAAATCTCTCAGCCTCAAATGAGTACCTAAAACAAGTCTTGGTTGAAAAACTAAAACTAATAATGTTAGTTTTTCTACATATTTGACAATGAGTATCAGTTCTCTGGTACTCATAAAAGTTCTAGGAGGATGGAGCCAGCAAGATAGCTCAGAAGATTAAAGCACTTGCTTAGGCAAGCACAGGGACCATGGTTCAATTTCCAGCATCACATGCAGAGCTGGCCCCACCCCTGAACCGCACTGAGCTGGCAACCGAGACTGGGCGTGGCAGCGCAAGCCTGTAATCCTAGCACTGGGGAGGCTGAAAACAGGTGGATCACTAGGAGTCTGAGCTGTGTAGTGAGACCCTGTACAAATATGTTAAAATAAAAAATTGAGGAAGATGGACATAATAATTAGCACATTTCTGTCCTGAGTTAGAAACTCAGGTTGAAATGGTCATAGGGCTGGAGAACAATTGAATCTGTCCTGGGGATTATGGGGGGATTATGCAAGACATGGCACTGGCCTTGGAGTTAGAGGAACTCCTAAAACAGCACACATGACACATGCTAGGGAAAAGAAGGGACAGAATCTTGCCTCTATTTCTTCGTGCTGTGAGACTAGTCACTCCTACTACAAAGTAGGTGACTACATGTGACATACGGAAATACTTCACAAAGTTACTGCCACCCGGTAAAAACTGATATATCTGATCTAACTTTATCATCCTTTTGTGTGTAACTCAGACCTCTCCCTTCAATACTGGCGAATGCAATTGAGGTCAGAAGGGGCAGAGAGCTGTTTATCATCTTTGTTGTAATGATCTTTCAAATGTCTAAAGAAATACGAGGGAGAATTGGGCCTCAGACATAGTCTCCCCAGTTTCAAAACATTGCATAGATTATGTGAACATATTCTTTTCCCTTTGAGCATTTTCTCTATCTCTTAACATATCATTGGCTATAGGTCTTAGTATAAATGTGTGTTAAGAGTATAGTAATTAGAGGGGCTGGGGAGATAGCTCAGTAGAATAAGCACTTCCCTGGCAAGTGTAAGGGCCTGAGTTCAATCCCTGGTTCCGAAAAAAAACAAAAAATTAATAATTAGAATACAAGAACTAAAAGCATTGATTATGAAGGAAAAATTCCTGGATTCAAGTCCTATATTCATAATTTACAAGTTGTATGTCCAAGGGGAAAATGCTTAACCCTTTATGACTCAGATTTTCTTATGCATAAAATAAGGATGTAATTAGGGTGACAATTACACCTAACTTATTATTGTGAGCTAATGCTTTTAGAATTATTAGAAATAGTATCCAGGAAGTAATAGGAATTCCACACATGATATTGACCATTATTATTATTTCATCATATTTTAAAACAATAGATCATTCAGGATTTTCATAAATATGGAGACATTCTATGCATGCAACACATTCTTTCAGTTTACACCAACAAGTGTTTTTCTATATGTGTTTATATAGTGCCCACATGTACAGATATTTGTGTGTGTTCTATAATATATTACATTCATTTTGTCATACCACACATTTCA
>PVKN010011256.1:0-21846 GCA_004027915.1 Capromys pilorides | reverse complement strand
AGGAGCATGTGGAACATTAAATAAATGAGAATCCACTGATAACTTGAAGCCAGTACAGTTCCAAAATCCATTACAAATTCATGAAATAGCACATTTTGTTAATGTCAAGCCACTTTTTTCTATGTCTATGTACAAACACAGAAAAAACATTTGAAGGAAGCAATAGTTTGACAATTTCCAAGTAAATATTGTGATTTGTTTCAATATTCTTCCGTCAGTTTTTGCTTGTTTTTCTTTTCTTTTTCTTTTTTTTCCTTTTTGTACTGGGGATTCAACTCAGGACCTTGTGCCTTCCAGGTAGGCTCTTATGCCTTATCTCCCCAGCCCAAATTTTCTAATTATTATAAGACTTTGATAATAACAAAATTTTTTAAAAATTATTCTGTAAAAACAAATCAAAGAACTGGGTGCATAGCTCAGTGACACTTCTCCTGCCTGGCAAATGTGAGATCAAAAGTTTGATTCCAAGTAAACGTGAAATAAAACAAATCAATATATCGTACTTAATAAATTTAGCCCATAGAATATGAACTCAGTCAGCTGGATTCAGTGAAAACCTCCCTAGACCACAGGCAAGAATTGTGTTGGATTATTACACCTGCAACAGCCCCAGCTCAAATCTCTAGTAACACTGGCCAAGTGCAATCCAGAAGCAATTCCAGATGCGGATTCCTTAAAATCCATGTGGCTAGGTCTCATAGCTCCTGGAAATTAAAATTTCATATGAATATACCAATAGCATGTCTTAATTGTAAGGGAAATCTGTATTCTAAACTATGGACCTAATTCTTTGGTTCATCTATTTTTAAAACTATTTTTCAGGTTACTCTAAACTGCTGAAATTTAGAGCAGCTCTAATCAGACAGCCTAATAACCACAGGAAATAGCTGGGCAGTGTGTTAATTTGCTGATCATGTATAACATCAATCGTGTGTGATAGAGCAAGACAAGTTTGGATACTAAAAAGCTCCAGGAAAAACATAATCGGAGAGAAGTGACAGCACACTTGACCTACTGTTAACAAAGCAATTAACATCAAGTTTGCAGAGTGGTATGTACACACGAGGCCCAAGTGGGGAAAAGGGTGATCAATTTGCAAAACTTACACAAGGCCCAGGGACACCTTCTCAATCTTTTGAGTTAGAATTGTGCCTTGCTTGAATTAGAGAAAGCACATATGCTCACTGTTCAAGGCCTTTGGGAGTAAAAGGCTGATAGGACTCCTTACCAAGGATAAAGCCAAGTGGGCCATGGTGGTGCACGCACCTGTAGCTCCAGCACTCTGGGAAGCTGAAACAGATTGACTATAAGTTTGAGCTCTGCCTGAGTAAGTTGGCAGCTTAGGGAGAGCCCTGTCTCAATATGAAAAATGAAAAAGGGCTGAGGATGTAGCTCAGTGCAGTGGCCCTAGGTTCATTCCTTGATATGCAATCAAGGGAGGGAGGAAGGGAGGGAAGGAAGGAAGGAAGGAAGGAAGGAAGGAAGGAAGGAAGGAAGGAAGGAAGGAAGGAAGGAAGGAAGGAAGGCAGGCAGGCAGGCAGGCAGGCAGGCAAGACTAAATACATCTTCAGCTGTGACTGAGAGCCAAGGAAAATTGATGGAGCACCAGTGTTTACACTAGATACACAGCTGCACATGGTTTTCTCCATTTATCTAGCATCTTTTTGTAAAGGTTCACCCTTTTCTCCATGTACATAAATCTGAACCCACATGAAAGATGTATTCCTAGCGTCATCTGACTCTCCATAAATTGAGGCAAGTTTTCCTCAGCTTAAGTTGTCATATCACAGATATATCCCACAGCATAAAAAAGTTCATCTCCAAATCTTTATAAAAGCAAAATATGAAGCATAGAATTAACACAGCCATATATATATCAGACACACCGATGGGTACTGTCTGAGATAGCTATGTAATTTGTGGTTTGAAGCTGAAGCCTGTCAGTTCTGTGCAAAATTGGGCAGCTCAGGTGACCTCCACCCAGACCAGCCTGCCATACAAGGGTGATTTTCACAGCGCAGGAGGCGCTGTTTTCTGAGACAACAGATGTGAGCCAGGACTACCTTGGAAAACTAGGGGCTGTGGTCTCCCTGCCTCTAGGACATTCTTTCCATAAGTTATCACAGTAGCCCTGGGCATGGGACGCCATAGAGCACAGTGGGTTTCAGAGCGCTCAGCACATGGGGAGCCCTAGTGACTCCCCGTCTGCTCGTCTTGTCTTCCAATCCTTTTTCTCTGCCCTAAGCAGAGTTTACAGAAAATGAGAAAAAGCACTTGAGACAAAGCACATCTCATCAGCTTTGCTCTCAAGACCATTTTAATTTTTTTTTAATCTTTATTTATTTCTTTGGTACAGGGTCTCGCTACACAACTTATACTTGTAGTGATCCTCCTGTTTCAGCCTCTCCAGTGCAGTGATTTCAGGCACATGCCGTCACACCCATTTTCATTGGCCAGCTCAGCAGGGGCTGGCACAGCACGCAACACCTGGGATCACACCCATTTTCATTGGCCAGCTCAGCAGGGGCTGGCACAGCACGCAATACCTGGGATCAAACCCAGGGCATTGCATTTGCTAGACAGGAGCTTAGACCACCAAGCTATCTCCCCAGCTCAAACAAGACTATTTTTAGAAATTGTGTCTCAGTCCATTGATTCAGATTCCTTTCCCTTTATCTTTTACCATTTCCCTCATCACACATAAATATGTGTGCATCACTACACAGTGGAGACAAACCATATGTGCACATGCGCGTACACACACACACACACACACATACACATACACACACAGTGCCGGACTCCATCAGTGCTGGATTCTGATTGGCTAGATTTTTCATTTTGTTATAAAAAAATGAATCTTCTATAAATCTGAATCACTTGTAAAACATTTTCCTTGCTTTAATATATTTACATTCCCTTCCTTATGTGGCAATTTTTATTTATTTTTTTAGGAACAACCTGGAATAAACTTCCTCTTTGAAATCTATGTAAAGAATCATTTCTATAGTCAACAAGGCTGCAATGTGGGGGTTTCTTGGGTCTAGATTCTGTGGGTCTGCAGTTCGGGTAAGGCAGAGCAGGGTGATCCTTGGCTAGGCTTACTCGTGCCTGTTTAGTTGGCTACTGGGTCTACTGGGGGCCAACTGGTCTGGGTTGATTCATCTAAAGTCCACATACTTTCTCACCTCCAGCCAATGAGACTGGGCCATGCGAAGTAAAATCAAGTGAGATTATACAAGAGCAAGCAGGTGTGGGAAAGACCACTCTCAGCCATTGCCCAGAACTAACGTAACAACACTCCTGCTATCTTCTATCCATCCAAGCAAGTTCCAAGGCCAGCCCAGAATTCAAGGGATGAGGCAACAGACTTGCCCCCTTCATGGATTGAATCATGAAGTCACTTCCTAAAGCAGTGGTGATAAATCCATACCAGACAGCTTGTTTGTTTTTGTTTTAAGACAAAAGATATTCATGTATAAGATCTTTTTAATGAAAGCTTCAGTATTCAGGCTTTGTAGCATTGGCATTTTATCATAAATAAGTGGGTCTGGGGTTAGAGTTGGGCACTTAGCTCTAAAATGTTCACCATGACTGTCCTAGAGGAGTGGACACAAGGCTGAGTGGAAAAAATAGAGCTATTTATGTATCCAAATGGTTAACTGTTCCTTGTTCCTCTAGAGTACCTTGGTATATTTGCAGCACGTTTCCCTACAGTTTGCCACAGCACTTCCATTACACCTTTCAACAGGCTGTATGCTTCCAGATACTCGTGGCTTTTCTTTATTTATCTTGGGAAAATGTATGAAGATACATTTTGACATAATCAAGGACTTGCTGAATTAATAAAATGACTTAATGACTATATACATATGGGTTATAATAAAGAATACCATGAAAGTTTACATTTTACTTAAAAATTTATTATAATAAAAGGTATGTTGCCATTAGTCACCCTCGAAATACCGTCATTTGCTTTGGACATGTTTATCTACTCATTCTTGGCACTTTCTGAAGCAGTCTTAGAAATACTCTTTGAGTCTCTTTAGTTGAGTTCTCCTGGCTGCCTGTGTATCCTGAATCGACTCAAAGTGTTGACCTTCCATGGTCATTTTGATCTCGAGGCAGACACAGAAGTCACCTTTGGAGAATAAGCGCATGAGGACACAGGGCAGTGCTGCCAGACGCCTGCCTTTCCATGGGACGGTACTGAACGGAAGCTTCCACTCTATTGCTATCATACCTAGGAAGGACACTCACACAAGTAGACGTCCAGACCCACTCACAAAGTGGCAAGACTGATAGGAAGTGTGCAAAAGGAGGGGGAGTCTTTGAAGTATGAGGGTTATGGTTTATGCATAGGTGTCCCCCCAAAGCCTCATGCAGTCATGGGGCAGCTTCTGGAATTTGTAATTTATTACTGTGCAAATGGATGCTACACCTACCCTGGGGAGGTGATTTGCATTTCAGTGTAAGGGAGAAAGAGAACTTAGTTGCTTGAGCTGCTGCTAGCTCTCTCCCTGCACTCTTGCTCTTGTCAGCCGCCATGAAAGGTTGATTTCTGCCATGTGACTCTCTGCCTTGGAGTCAGCTGAATATGGACTGAAGCGTCCAGTAACTGTGAGCTGAATAAACCTTTCCTTCCCTCATTTTGAGTGTCAGATATTTGTCCCAGAAACAAGAGAAGAGTAACTAAAACAATTAGGATTTGATGTCTTTACTGAAATAATTTTTCTTATGTTAACATTCATCTTCTTATTTTGATCATACCATGTACGTGTGCATGTGAGTGTGTGTGAGACAGAGAGAGAGAAGGAAAATAAAAAGAAAAAAGAGACAAAGTATGAAATAATTAAACAGTGATTAATTTAAATTGAAGTGTCTAGGGCTGAAAAAGATATGGAACTGCAAACACAGCAAGAATCATGACATCTATATTTCTGCATGATGGTGAGAATTCATTTTTTTTCTTTTTTCTTTTTTTTAATGCATTTAGGACAGGGTCTACAGGGTCTCACTACATAGATCGGACTCCTAGTGATTCTCCTGTTTTTAGCCTCCCAAAGTGCTGGGATGCCACCATGCCCAGTCTCAATCAACATCTCAGTGCACCCTGGGGGCGGGGCCAGCGCAGCAGGCCAGAGATCGAACCCCTGCCTCTGTGCTCTGCCAAAACAGGCACTTTAGTCCACTAAGCTATCAGGCCAGCCCTCGAGAATTCATTTTCTGCTCAAGTTCTAATCAAAATCATTATCACTGTGTGCAACAACAACAACAACAAGAACATTTGCAAGTCCATATGCAATGGTTAACGTGTAACTCTGCATTACGAAAACGGTAATCTTCATGATTCAGTTTACTAATCCTGAAACATTTCTTTCTTATTGCCAGTGACTGCAAGCAAGTTCAGTAGCCTTTATTTTGGGTAGAAAGGTTGTGTGAAACAAGGAGCAGACTTGGCACAGAACTTCTTTGTAGGGAACAAACTTTCTCAGAATTACATTAAAAATATGTCTCCGGATATAAGTTGAAATGTTTGAAATTCATAAGAGTAGATTCTAATATATCTTAGGTCAGCAGCAACAAAGAATGTAAAGGAATTAACAGGCTAATTATTCTCAAGACAGAACTGAGACGCGAGATGTGACACCTCTTACAGTGAGCAGCGCCATCTGGCTGCTGAAAACCGTGCACTGTCCTGTACTTGAGAACACCATTTGCAGAGTGGCAGGAGGTGGGGATTATTTCCACAAAGGGAAATTTAGGATGACGGTGCCTAAACATGGCCAGAAACTTGAGCTTAAATATAAGGACTGAATGCCAATTTTATCAACTTCGTGACAGAGGCAAAGTCTTCACAAAAGAAGAGATCTTTGTTGAAAGCTGTGAGGCTGGTGGAGGGAGGAATGTAAAAAAGGTCTCAGTGCACAGAGACTTGGGGAGGGGCTGCCTGGTTTGGGTGTGTGGTGATCCTTCAGTCTTCTGACGACCGTGAATGTGTTTCTGTGGCTTACTAGGAGCTCAGACATTTGCTATGTTGGGTTGTGTTGTTGTTGCTGTGAGTTTATTCACCTCCAAACTCAGTGAGGGAGAAGATAATGCTACCTCAGCAGAATAGATACAGAGCAAACTGATGCTTCAAATCCAGGAGCAACTTGTTCAAGTCCATATAGTGAGAAATGAGCAAAAATCGAGATTTGGTGCTGGGCATGAACTCTGAATCATCACCTTACCAACTTTCCCCTTTAGTATGTTGGCCAACCACTGCCACACAGTAGAAATTTGGTGTTTTTCCTTGCCTATATAGGACAGGAGTTCATCTTTGCATCTTAAACAGTTCAAAGGCAATATGTCACACATTTTAGATATTTAATACATGTTTCTAGATTCACATTCTAAAGCAAAGATTGGTGATATATGGTCCTGTTAAGTGTACCTCGGAAGCCTACACATCATAGGCTTGGTTCCTAGCTCGTGACTTTGGGAGGTCACAGGAGCCTTAAGATATAGCAGTCATGGAGTCAGAGGACTGCAAGAAATAAAGAGAAGCCAGAGGGGGAAAAAATACTTAAGATAAAGACCTTAGACGGGCTGCTGGCCCCAAAGTATCAGAACAGTAACTCTCTTGCAGAGGAAGAGGTTTACATAGGAAAGCAGAAAAGGTGGAAGCTGGAAAATAACTATTCTGAGATCAGTTCATCTATTAGAGTCCACAGTCACTGGTCCGTTCTGCATTTGTGCAAGGTTCACTATTCTTCTGGAGCTGAGAGTCTCGTGGTCAGAAATGGTCCATTCCCCACACAGAGGTTTGGCCAGCCCAGTTTATTTGAGGGGTTGCAATTATCATGAGGATAAGAAAGAGTGACTAAGGGTTGGAGCCCGTTGGATGATTCAGGCTTTTCCTACCCATGTCCCTGAGGACATATGGGGACTCCAACCCTGTCTTGTTATCCTGGCTTCCTGGCCACCATGAGTTAAGCAGCATCCACGGTCTTGCACTGCCACTGCTGCATGCTGCTGGACTGCACATCCAAAGCCACCGGAGTGACAGCCAAGCACAGATGCAGCTGCGCTCCAAAATGACTCATGATCACAATTCCACAGTTGCAACAGTCAAAACTCAAATTCACAGCAAAGCTACTCTTCTGCTTCTTACAGACAAAATTTGTAGAGCCCTGTCTCAAGGTAAAGAAACTGAAGACATTAAAACTGATATAACTGATACATTGAGTACTTCTTATTTTTCATATTATTAAAGAATAAACCTTAAATTGAGAAATTCTAGTGTGCAGTGGGAGAAGCCCATAACTCTTATTATTTTGCTGACATACTCTTTTAATATTATAATTCTCTTCATTGTCAGGAATCATGTCTTTTATTTCATTTGCTTTCCTAAGACCTATTGGAGAGAGTATCATTTCCATTTTGTTACCAATATAAATGGAAGTTAAAAGAACTGAACTTTGAATGAAGCTGTCTTAGAATGCAACCTCTGAAATCTGTTTTTCCCCATTATATTTTAAATCCATTCTCATGTGGTAGAAAACATGCTGATTAATTGCTCATGAACATATAGTGCCCTTTATTTTAAAATATCAGCAATCATTTCTCATCGTTATCACATAAATGGGAGCAACCCATTAACACTTGAAAAATGTCAACCCTCCGAGGTCGAGTGACTTGTGCTCCCTGCCATGCAGTGATTTGCAGGAGAAAGCAGAGAGAGAGAGACAGCAGTCCTGTAATCATCGGCATTGCTCCTCAGTCACCCCCATGGTCTGTGACCTCAGAGTCACAGAGTCTTAGGGCTGAAGAGTTACTTAAAGATCATTCCATCGACCCCTTCACCCGGGCTTGAATTTGTCTTTCGTATCTCAGGGAAGCCGGCAGTTGGGTTCGCATTAATGGTGCATTTAGTCTGGTCCAGATACTGTGATAAATGTTTAATATGCTTCACCCCATTTAATCTTCATAGCACCTCTGGGAGTTGGGTATTAATTTTGTAAGATAAGGAAACTCAAGATCAGGAAGCCAGAGTCATTTACTCAAGGTCACATAACTGGTGAAATTAAGATCGAGAGCCCCACTGTTCCCACTAAAACCCATCCCGCCTCTATAGCACATCTCCTTTCAGAAGCCCAGTAATCTGACATCTTCCTGGACATCCCAGCAAACCTGTTTGTCAGTTCTGAAAAGACTGCGTGGTCACTGGATGCCTGTTACTAACATTCTTTCTGGTGGGGAGGCAGTGAGTATATTTTCCACAACAGCAAATATGCCCTTGGGTAGAACTAATAACATAAAAGTCATAAAAGGATTTAAAATCTTTTATTACGAGTAAATGGTCAACAATGCCTCGTAGGCCAAATAGCTTAATAGAAAAACCACTCTATCCACAACTCTGGGCCAAAACAACTAGCTGCAGTCAAGAAAACTAATACTGTACAGATCTCTGCCAGTCACCACCCCAGTACCTCATGTGCTACTTTATATAGCTTCATGTGACAGGAAAATGTCACTGAATAGATACGCAGATACCACATTTAATTAAGTATATCTTCAAGATGATCTGCTCACCTCACCAGTGGGGACACACACACACACACACACACACACACACGCACACACACATTTCTAGCTCCATTGTTCTAAAATTAAGTTTTCTATCCCCTGGGTCCTGTGCAACAGCAAACAACCCATCGTCTAAACCCTTGCATTATAGTTTAAGGAAGCAAGCAAGTATATGAGAAGTAGACCAGTGAAATAAATAAGAAAATGATCATCAGAGCTGGCCAAATAGCTCAGCAGATTAAAGCACCTGGAAGCAGGCCCAGGGGCTGGGGTTTCTATCCCCCTACCTGCCATGCCAGCCCCACCCACTGAGGTGCACTGAGATGGCAGTTGAGACGGGAAGTGGCGGTGCACACCTGTAATCCCACCCCTGGGAGGCTGTAAACAGGCGGATCACTACAAATTCAATCTAGTAGTGTGACCCTGAACACCCTGTAGATTCTTCCCTAAAATACAAACACATACACACACATACACACACCAAAAAAAAAAAGAAAAAAAAAGTACAATTCCTTTCTTTAAACAGTCACTGTGCTGTGTGTTGTAGTCTGTTCCATATGTAAGCCTTGGGCAATAAATCTGCTATTATCTCTGATTGTAGGTGAAAAACTCTTAACTCATCCAAGATTACAATGAGGTAACATTTACATTATGTCAACAGTTAGAGTAAATCATTAAATAAATGTTAAATTAAAACATATGCATACACACTTCCTACACCCAACACGGAGAGGCACATACAAGCTCAAAGAGTCTTGGCCTGCTACGCAGTGTCAGTACCTGTTGCTGTCTTCTTTTGAGGGAATTATGGCGTAGAGGAAACTCCTGCCTTTGGCTCTTGCTGGCTCCCTCACTTTTCCTTCATGGTTTTGGCCAGGGTTTATTTGTTCCTATTGCTCTGCATTTGAAGCATTTTCTGCTGCAGTCTTATCCTTCAATTTGCTTTTGTTGGGACCGTAAGCACTTATTTCTGGCCAAAATCCAGCTCCATTCCTGCCCTCTCTTCCATATCTCCCAAAATGTCAGCTCCATACATTAACTTGGGCCTTTCTTTGGGGAGAGCTCCCTTGGGGAAAATAATGCTCACAGAGAGGCCGGAGTAGATTAGAAATGGCGACGACATAGCTGTAGGCAAGTGAATACTGTTAGCAAAAACATGAGCAGTGGACTCCATCTCCCGTACGGTTATGTTTCACTTTAATTGTTGAGAAAACCCTAGGTTGATGTTTTCAATTGGATGTGGTCATCCAAAGAGTTGATTTTATAGTCTTAACTATTCATTGAATCAAAAATTATTATGCTGCATTTTTTGCAAAGGCTGAATAGTTTTATTGCCCTCAACGAGACTGGTAGCTGAGGAAACAGAAGCAATGATGAAAATAATTAAATCATGTGCTTCAGGGCACAAAGCAATCAAATGCAGATGAAGAGAGAGAAATTTTGCATTCCTCCCCGAGCTTTTTGACCTCTTTCTATCACTCCCTTCCCCCTCCAAAACGTGATAAAACTAGCTGAGAAGACGCAGCGACCGTGGCTTTCTCTAAAGGCTTAGTGAACTGCCATACTGTAGCCCAACAGCACCGAGTCCAGGTATCTGCCAGAGATGAGCTTTATCGTTATTATTTTTTTGGCTCCCACTGTCTTTAGCTGACTGTGTGAGGACTTCTAGTAGCATTATTTATTATAATTAATTGTTTCGCTTCGCTGATCAAAAGCTGCTTCCAAATAGGATCCAAGGACAAACGCAGTCTGAAATTCATGGGTCTTGACGTTACAAGCTCCATAAACCTTCAATGGGGAAAGGCTGGACTTGAGCAAAATGCCCTTGGTGTGCTTTCCCAGGCTGTAATCCTCTTTCTCTGCAGAGTGGCAAGCTTGCCCAGCACATCCACACTCAGGAGCCTTGGACTCTTCCCTTGCCTGGAGCTCTCAGGTCGAGCAGTGTTCTTCTCTGAGCTATGGCCATCTCTGTCTCTAACCAAGCTCTCGAAGAGGGACTCCTCCTAATTATGAGATGAGTCACACTGCTCACATCCAAATCATTAAACAGAGCAAACAGTTCTCCCACAGGCATCAAACGGGCTGTAGCATTATGATGTCCCATTACATGAACGCTTTGAGCAACCCTATTTTTTAATATCTTTATTATAATTTAAAGGTTGTTTTTATTTAGGCTTTTCACTTCATGATGCTTGCAAAGATTAGAAAAGAAAGGAAAATAATAACTGGGAGAGCTGCTAAGCTCCTTGCAAGAGCAACTCACTGTGTCATACTTTCAGAGGAACAATCCCCAACACATTGCTCTCATTTGATAGCGCGCAGCATGTAGACTGTAAGTGTCTTGAAAGTGACTTTGCAGTCTCCTTCCTGCTTCTTGTGCTTTCACAGGTGCAGGCCTTACCAAATTTAACATTTGATAAAAGTTAGTTCATTGATTTACAGGTGACCTTTGAGTTCTCCTCGAGCCTCCTGTTGTGCGTGTGTCATCCCTGCTAACTTGCCACTTAGCCGCATCCCACCTTGTCCTAATTTGAATATGGTCTGCACCCCTGCACTAAGGGGAGGACAGGGGTAAGCGGGAGATGAAGACTCTCAAGCACCGCGGGAGTGTGCGTTGGGAAGGTGGGGAGGGCCAGCATGGGCAGTTCCTCAGGGACTAGGGATGTGGGTAAGACCTCCTCAATGCTCACGCTGGCTTTCCATTTGGAAGCGTCTGCATCTCCGTGCTCTTGACTTGGCACCCCCTGAGGACTAGAGGGAACGTGCGATGCCTGGGCAATGGGTTGACACTTCTTTTTTCCAAGGAGAGTGTTTTTTCCTACTTCGGGGAATGGCCCTGGAACCCACAGATCTTTACAATATAGGAGTAGATTATGGACTGTGATGTAAAAAGGGTTACACCGCATGTGAGTTATTAGAACTTTTTTGATATCTGTACAATAGAAAAACAGCACTATTTAGAGAGTGAACAATTTTGATAATTCTTGCATAATATATAACTCAATGAAGAAAAACTTCATTTCAGCAAGAGAAAGCTTCAAATGGCCAAAACTTGTGTCATCTATGTTTACAAAATATATGAAGGGACACTAAGATTGTTCTCCAATAAACACTATAGGGAAAGACAAATCTAATTCTCCAGTCATGAAATTGTCTTTTATTCAGTTTCTCATGCACACAGAGATGCTGAAAGTGTGGGAAGGTGAACAATAATCAGAAACATCAATCCTTTGCCTCCTATGGTCAAGGCACTCATAATTTCAGAAGATTATAAGACATGGATGTACAATCCTAGCCATTCCTCCTACCGTCTGTGTTCCTGTTGCCCCCAATGAATGGCAACAACACTCGTACAGCAATAGAAGCCAGGGGAACAGGAGACTACTGGTGATTTCCAGCCATACCTATAACTTACAGGCATAAGAAGCTTTGATTCTCAGTCCCATCACCCCTTCCAAAATGCATCCCTTGGCCTCTCTTAGCTTGTAGATATCTTTATTTAGCGTATTTATCCACCATTGCTATAATTAGAATAAGACAACGTCACATTTCTTATCGACACAAGGGGGAGGAGCCTGTATGCTCTTACCTCCACCTGTTGTATTTCGATAAACACCTCAAAACCAATAGAGGTTAATATTAAAGATAAAAGGACTATGCCAAATGATCTGGTGCCTACCGTTCTTTTGAGGCATCATTCATCAATATTCTAATTTTATTTCTGGGCCTGACTTGTTTAACAAGGTTATAAAATAAAGCATAAGTGATAATACTTTGCTAATGTTTTTGTATTTTTTTCCAGACAATCAGAGGAGGATGGTTCATTAAACCACAAAATCCATCCTCCAATGTCTCTTTTAGAGCAGCCCGAGTAAGATGTTTGATCCTGGGGAAGGAAGGTGGAGTCAATGGCTTTCCCCAGTCCTATGCAGCTATCAAATGGTCTGTCAGCCTTTTTGTATTCTCTAAGAATAAGGTATCAGGGGCTGGGGAGATAGCTCAAGGGTCTAAGCACCTACCTAACAAGCACAGGGTCCTGAGTTCAATCCCCAGTACTGCATTCTGTACCAGCCTGATAAACCCTGGGCATATCATGCCAGCCAGGTGGCACACAACTGTAATCCCAGCACTGGGGAGACTGAGACAGGATGGTCACTATGAGCCTCAGCTGCCCAGTGAGACCCTGTACTAAATAAATAAATAAATAAATGATTTAATTTTCTTTTTTAAGAATATGGTTTCAATGCCTGAGTATGGGAATAATGAGGTAGGATAGAAGCAATAAAAATAAAGAGACAATGAAAATCATAATTTCAAAAACAAACACCATAACTTTGGAACATAAGCAAGTTTAATATTTTTCTTCTTTCTCCCAGAACACACGACTACACAATTCCCTTTCCTCGGTGAGTAGGTTGGACTCCTTCCTTTTTATTTGGCAATGGTCCTCTTCCACCTGTGAATACTCCACATTTTCATCTACAGAGTGGGCTTTCTCCAAGGTCTAGACCAGCACCTTTCTGTGCGTTGTCCATCCTTTCTTACCCCTAAAACTGAGGTCAAGACCGTAGCTGAACAAATATTGCAAACCAAAACCACACATCCCCAGCTGCAGTTTGTAGCATACCTTCCGCTGCTGAGGACCCACACTCAGATTTTGAGTGTGAACTTAATTTTTTGCCTATTAAACTCTCAATAGCTCTTTCTTAAAAAAAAAAAAAAAAAAAAAAAAAAGCAAAGCAGGACTGATCCAGACACTTGAAAACTCTTTCATTCTTTTGTGTGGCTAGTTAGTAACAACATCAGAATTAATCTTCTCCACAACATCTTTCTCCCTTACTTGAGGTGTCCAGTAGTTCCTTCCTCAGTTCTAGAATGGCCTCCAGAGAAGTGCTTTTACCTCAGGCCTTTGAATACTCATAACTCCTTAATCTATCCTCCATGTTGCAACAAATCGATCTTTTTAAATAAAGCTTAAATTTCAATCATTAAATTCCTTAACCTGTGCAGGATAAAATACCTGACGCTGCTTCTGAGTGTCTTATTGTGAAGGACGAGTTCAACTCAAGGACGTTTTCCTCCAGAAAGGCTTGCAAGTTTGAAGTTCAAAGTGAGTCTTACAAGAGTAAAGTGAGGTTGCTGTGCAGTTAATATTCCCTCTGGAGACTGTGGAGACTGCACAGATGCGCACAGCCTTCTCCACTCTGCAGAAGCCACCTGCACCCTTAGCAGGGGACCCCTGCTCAAAGAGTTCCTTTCAGACTCTGTTTCTACCATGACACCTCCTTGTGCCAACCTCAGCCCTCTAGTCTTCCAGTTATAAAGACCCTTGTGATTATATTCAACCTACCTGCATGACCCAGAGCAATCCTTTCACTACAAAATCCTTCATTATACCTCTCAAGTCGCTTTGTCTTATACAGTAACATATTTGGGGACTAAGATGTAGGCCGTTCATTACTTGGTTGCCTATGGGAGCAGGTGTCTGTCTGTAACAAAATAATATATAAAGTACCTGACTCCCAGCAGGCACTTGATATATATGAATCTCATTAATGTTAAATATGTCAAATGTGATACTCAGATCATTTTTTTCATAGTCAGCTAAAATCATAATTTACGTAAACTTAATTTATAAACTATTTACATAATTGTAGTCTGATAGTGTTCTGGAATGCTTTATGTTCATGAAATCCCACAGATCCTATTGTCTTAAGGAGCTTTTCTGGTGTTCATGCTACCACTGAACACCCACAGCCTAGAGAAGGAGAGGACGGCTTTGGCTCACGCTTTTCAGTGCACGCACAGCTGACTCCCCCGCACAGCATCACGGTAGTGGAGCACCTCCGAGCAAAGCTTAGCTGACAGCACTGTGCATGCAGAGGAGGGAAACAGAGCTGAGAAGAAGGGACCAGGGGCAAGACGTACGATTCGCAGTCACTGCTCCATGACACCAGAACATACACAGAAGAACTGTGCTTTACTGAATTCCAAACTAGCTCACAGGCCAAGCAAGTTGACAATTAATAAGAAAACTTGATCTTTAATAGAATGAATTGCACAAACACAGTATCACTTTTTGGGGGAAAAAAGAGGTATTTATCCTGTAGTTCTTTCTCCAAAATACACAACAAACTCTCCACCTCTCTCTATTGCTATCACCATTGTCTCATTGCAGTACCCCAATCCAAAAAAAAATATGATGTTATCAGTGGATTAATTCCCACACAAAGTTAGAGCCCTGATAATATAATCACCGTTGGAGAGCCCCACCTCTGGTCATATGAGACCATGGGGAACATTTTAGATCTAAGCCATAACATGAATAGAACAAAGAACCCCAAGCATCATTTTATTATTCAGTATGAGATTTAAATTGAATCCTGGAAAAAATGAAAATTCATTTCTTTTTTTAATCTGATCTAATTTTGGAAGGTTTCTCAATAGAATTATGGAAGGTAATGATTTATTTTTTTTTTAGATGAATTTTGGCAACAGTTTTTGAGAAGCATACTCCAATCTCCAAGTTGGATTTGAGGCTGTCTCTTCAGCTCATGTCAGGAGTTCTTCCAACAGAGGGTATCACCAACTGCACTCAGAGAACATGGCCTGTAGAGGAGTTACCTGGTTCCTTCATCCTAACAAGGAGAAATTGAAGGCTCTTGCGAACAGCGATGACTGCCTTTGGATTTCTTTTGGGGTAGATTCTCTCTGTCTTCTTCATCATTCTACAGTAGAAATGCATACTTAGAAAAAAGGGATGGGAGGGACTACAACACACCTGAGACAGGGTCTGAGCAAAGGGAGTCTGGAGCCACCTCCTCCAACCTGCTCTGCTATGCATGAAGAATGTATTCATGTAGTTTTCATCAAATCTGATCTGGCCCATCAGGATCAAGTAAAACAGATGAGAATATGAAAGGAGGAATATTTGCATGCCTTTTCCTTTGGAAACATACACCTTCCTCAGGATTCTGGAAAAGGTGCCAAGGATGTGATGGGAGGGGGGCTACGCAAAGCCTCCTGGGATATCTCTCCTCGTGTGTGATGTCACAGATTCTGAACATTCTCCACACTGCTGTCCACATGATGCCACAAAAGGTGAATCTTGTGCTACTAATTGCCTAACTTAAGCTTTCCAGTGTCTCTTTCCTGATTTTGGAAAAAAAAACTAAAATCCTCATCAAATCTTGGGGGGTTTCACCTATCTGATCACAGGCCCCTTTCCTTTCTTGCCCAGGGTCCTCAGTTAGGCTTCTTATCCTTCCAGAAGGGATGTGTCTTGGTGCTTTCCGCTAGGACCCTCTCTCCACCTTTTGCCCTTTTCTCTGTGTGGCCTGTTCTTTTCTCTGCTGTCCTGGTAAACAAATCGGAGACTAATAACTCTGTGATGCTTTTCCCACCCACCACACCCCTCCATCAGTAAAGTACCAGTTCCTTGTGTTGTATGTTCCCTTAGCACTCTGCACTTCTGCTCTCAAACATCACTGCAATAAATAAGTGCCTCGTGTAGTTGATTGATTAAATTTTGTCTTTGTGGAAACTGAAAGCCTTGAATTCACAACGTAACAACCTTATTCAAGTCCAGATTTCCTAGAAGCTCCTTCTTGCCCTGTGTGCAATCTCTGTGATTTCTTATTGAAAGATTAATCATTAAATTTAATTAATTGGAATGTGGACTTTAATTGCTATTTACTCTTGAACAAAAGAACATTTTTCAAATTTGAAAGACTGGTTCATCACACCCAGTTAGTCATGGCTTGATTCTGTACTGTGAACATGTTCTCCAAAATTCACGAAGTGAAACTTAATCCACGGTGGTATGAAGAGGTGGGGACTGTGGGAATTAATTAAGTCATAAGAGCAGAACCCTCATCAGTGGGTCACCGCTTTATATGAGGGCTGGAGGGAGCTAGCCTAGGCGCTGCCCTGAAAAGATAATGCATTTGCTCCGCTGCCTGGTGCAGCAACAAAGACCCCTCTCAGCAGCACACTGGGCCTTCACAGGATGCTGAAGCTGTGGATACCTCGGTCTTACACTTCTAGTCCCTAGGGTTTTGAGAAGTAAATTTTCATTCTTCATAAATGGAACTCAGGGCTTTTTTAATAACAGCACAGGAATACAGAAATGCTTAGCAACTACCATGGAAAACAGCATCCTCCAGGGGCCAGGGAGATAGCTCAGTGACTTAAGTGTCTGCCTGACAAGTGTAAGGTACCTCGTACCAAAAAAACAAAACAGAACAAAAGCTAGCATCCAAATACTGACCTCAGCCTCTCCTTCTCCAACCTGAAAGTACGCACGGTTCTGACAGTCTGTGACATATGCCTATGCAATTGTCCACACACTCTCACCCTCCCCTGATCCGAGTGACGGAATTTCCTGCTTTCTAATATTTCATTATATATTGGATTTCTGTTCCCCCTCCAACACATCAGTTAGTCTGCTGAGACCCACATGGCACTGGACACTGAATACAGCACCCCTGACCTGACCTGATTCTCTGATCCACCTTCATATGAGACATTACAGTTCCATGAATTAAGCACGATCACTCATTAATATGACCAAAGATAAAAAAAAAAAAAAAAAAAAAAAACAGAACACTGAGTGATTGCTCACATATTATAGTTATAAAATTGGGAAGTTTTACTCTATAGCCTTAACTTAGGGAGAGATGCAGCTTAAGAAATCAACACCAGGGGCCAGGAAGATAGCTCAGCCTTCTACGCACCTGCCTGGCAAACACAAAGATCAGGGTTTGATCATCGGTGCCCCCATGTCGTGCCGGCCCCAGAACCTCTGGTGCACCATGCTGGCCACTGAAACAGGGGGTGGTGGTGCACAGCTGTCATCTCAGCATTGGGGAGACTGAGACAAGAGGACCACTATGAGTTTGAGCTGCATAGTGAGATCCTGTACCAAATAAATAAATAATTTTTAAAAAATTTAAAATAAAAATAGAAGTTTCTGAATAAAAAAGAAATCAGCAACAATATGAAATTTTCTTAAAGGAAAATTATCCAATTTACCTTCCAATCAAGACTTTCTAATTCTTATTGTCTTCTTTTAATTCCACAACTGTTTGCAAGGCATAATTTACTTGTTTTATTTTATTCTTAAGAGGACTGTGAGCCAGATGTGGTGGTGCATGCCTGCAATCCCAGGACTTGGGAGACTGAGGCAGGAGGATTGGTGTGAGTTCAAGACCAGTCTGGGCTACAAAAGTGAGGGCAAGGCCAGCCTGAACTGCATAGCAAGACCCTGTCTCAAGAAGACAAGAAAGAAAGGAGAATATGTGTGGAAATTCTATTTCCCTTTAAAGTTCTGAGGCATCAGATCTGAGAAATATTTTGTACTTTATTAAAGTAAAAGACACATGACTTATTGAGTCAGTCTTAAGTAACTAGAGTTTTAAGTTCTCACATGTAAAACTTTTTAAATGAAATATTCAAAGAGAGGGAGAAAGTAAGAAAAAAAGAGGAGTGGAGAAAGAAAAATAGTGGAGAGAGAGACAGAGTGAGAGAGGCAAAGAGGGAGACAGAGACACAGAGACAAAGAGAGAGACAGAGACAGAGAGCAAGACAGAGACAGAGAGAATCCACCATCATTTAAACCTCCACGTTCCATGGGCACGTCTGAAATTGCTTAAGCTTATTAGTACTCCCCTAGTAATGTGAGATGTCATGATTTCAGTAGTTGAACATAATCCTCAGTGACATTCTTAGTCTATAAAAGAAACTGTATAGTTCGAGGATTATATATATGCATACTATGCATATGTGTATACATCTTATATGCACATGTCAATTCTGATTCTATGAGTAGCTCTGGGCAAGACACTATTAAAATTACCACAGAATTTATTCATTCATTGATGTCTTGATTGAACACAGGACCTTCTCCCTGAGCTATACCTTCAGAACCCTCCTTTTTTGAAAAGATTTTTGGTTTTCTTTTGTTTTAAATTACAAAATTAGCCAGGGATATCTCGGTGGTATAACATCTGCCTACAAGCATGAAGTTGTGAGTTTCTTGAGAGAGAGAGAGAGAGAGAGAGAGAGAGAGAGGAAAATGAAAGGAAAAAAAAGAAGAGAAAATGCTTAAGTTACAAAGTTCCTCAGGCAGAGCTCAATCTTGCAATACTCCTGCTTCAGCCTTCCAGAGGGATCATCACCATACCCAGTTCTAAGTTATCTTTGAAGATCTAAATCTTTCTTATTCTCATAACATGTATCTTTAAAAATTCCTATTTCCTTACGCCCTTCTGTGTTTCTATTTCCTTCATGAATATGCATCGTAAAATACCCATACTACAACTTACACATGTTCCTCCTCTCAGCTCAGCCTTGTTGCTTAGTGAAGGCATTACTGAATGAAAGCACAGATCACAAATCTGTGAAAGACAAGAGGTAAGACAATGTTGAAAAAGAGGAGGCATTCTCACTCAAGGTTCCACTAAATCGTAGATCTTGCCCATCCGCCATGTAACTGCAGACCTGGTATTTGTCTTCTATGGAGACCCAAAGCAGCTCTAGGACTGTGTAAATTTTTCATCTCTATCTGAGCCCCAATATAGTTTGTCAAAAAGCGTGGGGACAAGGGACTTCAAAGGGAATTCCTTCCTCAGATCAGCGCAGTGGGTGGCTGAGAGGGACAAGAAACAAGCTCTTGCTTCATATTTATTGAGTGCCAAGTGTTTCCTCCACACTGTACAATACACAGAAAGACACGGTCCAGGCCCCGTGGGGCTTCTGTCTCAATAGGACCAATGAAGTGCAGCCTAATTGGCTGAATACTTGCCCTGTGTCTGTGACTTCTCTATGGGAACCCAAATCGCCCTCCGTGGAGACTGCTGCTATTCAACAGCCCTAACAAGCACATTATGTCTTCTGAGAGCCTGGCACAGGCATCCCCATCAGGAGCACCAGCTGGGAGCTATGTTTGTTCCAACAGCCTCTCATTCAGGCTCCCTCTCCAAATATGGCCTTCAGTGGCCTCCGAAGCAGTGGGAAGTCCATAGAGCTCTTTGTGGATGATCCAGGAGAATCAAGAAAATCCTTACCCTGGAGACAAAAGCTCAGCCTAATACTTCTAGAATTGTTCTCCTGACTGGCACTGTAACACACAGCTTTGTTAGCTATAGCTCCCCTCGGGCTCCCCTATCTCTTCTTCTGTCAAGTGGACACCTGTGAGTGTCTACACTCTTGCTTGTCCCTTCTGATAACGGAAGTATGGCTGAGGTGAGCAAGTCGCTTGTACAGCGCCTTATGCTGCGCATCCCGTCCATCATATCTCACAAGTCCAAGCAAATGACTCTTCTTGTGCCCCAAGCAACTATCCTCTCATAGGTCCTTGATCTGAGGAACACCCAGAGTTAACTCGGTTTATGGATTCTCCAATCTTGTGAACTTCTTGCAACCTGATTCTGTAGGTTTAACCCTCACTACTAGATCTTGTTTTATTCTAGTTTATTTGACTCACAATTTTGAAGAAAAGCATATATATATATATATATATATATATATATATATATATATATTATTCACAGCTAATGAATGTACAAATATGCTACAAGAATATTCAATCCAGCAAAGCAGGATTGAATTCACAAGCAACATTATTTCTTGAGTGCTGGAAAGACATCCTGACCTGTTTTGAAAAAGTTATTAGTTAGTTCTTGTTGCTATTTCTCGCAAAACTTCATGCCATTCATATTCTGTAGTTTTTATTGAACTTTCCATTCAGCCAGGTAGAGGCTGGAACTACAGGTTAGAGTCAGCCGAAAAGGGGGCAGACCTTGTGCTAGTCCAACTCTAAAAGCCCGACCACTTCCAGAGTTGGTTGGTGTGGTGTGGTAGTTGCCATGGCTACCAGAAATGCAGCTGGTGAGGCTGCAAAACGTGTTTACAGCCCACAATTTAACAAGTCATAGGAAAAAGGTCGCCTGAGCAGAAAAACCAATCATCAGACTAGACACCTAACTTCCAACAGTGTAATTACTAGACCTCGAGAAGAAAGTAACTATGCTTGATTTTTTTTTTTAAATCACAGATGGGTGGAAAGTACGAGTAAGGAACATGAGTCTGTGAAAATATAAGAAGCAGATTTTTTAAAATTATCTTTTATAAAATTTTAAAATGTCAACACCATAGTTAAACCATCCCTTAAATAAAAGCTGTGATACAGCTGAAGAAGTACTGAGGTGAAAGACATAAGTCTAAAGAAAATATCCAGAATGTGATGTGGAAAGGGAAAGAAATAAGATGTGTGAAGGATAAGCAACAAGCATGGAGGAAAGATGTTGAAAACTCTAACATGGATCCAATAGGAATTCAGACGAGAATTGAAAGAAAGAAGGAGGATTAAATATTTAGTCTGGAAAAGCAATTTTTGATATGAAAGGCTGAAAATGTATGATGATGTCAATAGTCAAGAAAGAACACACAAAAGATTCAACAAATAAAGAGAAACCTCCTCACTGACACATCTTCATAGATCTGAATGTAATTAAAATTGGATAAATTTAAAGGTAGCCTGGAAGATTAAGAGTAATTGCAAAAGAAAGCAATTAAATTTACATAGCATTCTCAATGGCAGCAATTAAGATTCGTGGGAGAAAATTCTGTAAAGCTAAAACTATATCAGGTATGTTATACTGGAAGAGACAAAAGGAAAGAAAGAAATTAAGAAAGCTGGCAAAAATGTCAAAACGAAGGAAGAAAGGAAGGAAGGAAGGAAGGAAGGAAGGAAGGAAGGAAGGAAGGAAGGAAGGAAGAAAGAAAGAGCCTGTAAAATGATTCCCATAAGAAGTTTGACAATGCAAACTTTGAGGGGGCTAGGGAGATAACTCTGTGGCACAAGTGCCTGACTGGAAAATGCAAGATCATGTGTTCGAACCCTGGTCCCACCAAAAAAAAAAAGCAAAAATTGAGTGTTGGTTAAAGAAACTGGAAAGCATGTAAGAATATGTAAACAAAAAATGAGAGATTTAAGAAATTAATCAAGTTTAATTTAATAAGACAGAAGTCACATAGTTATTTGAAATATATAAGTCAGATATTTAATTTGATACTTGTAACATCAAAGATGGAAAAGAACAGGTGGAGTTAAAATATCCTGAAATATTGTACTGTTAGGGGAAATAATACATTCGCTGAACAGAAATGATAGAAAGAAGCCAGTATGTATTATGCTTAGGTAAAATGTATATATTAAATTTCTATGAATAAATAATAAATGAAATAAGCAGGAATAGAACTTTAAAAGCATAA
>PVKN010011255.1:0-21842 GCA_004027915.1 Capromys pilorides | reverse complement strand
AAAAAAAAAAAAAAAAAAAAAAAAAGAAAGAAAAAATCAGTTGTATTCATATAAACTTGCAAAACACATTCTGGAGATAAAATTAAGAAAATCTGTTTAAAATATTATAAAATGATCCAGGATAGCTAAGATGATTGTACCACTGATTTCTATTGTTTTTAAAAATTATATAGTAGTGTTTTAAAAGTTAGATGAAAAATAAACACAAATGCAAAAGCTACAACTTTTCCCTGTATGTAAGATGACCTTAGCATGCAAAATGAAGTTTCACACATGTAAAATTTACCTAACCTTGGTATCTTAGGCCATGCCTTATAATTCCTTTCAGCTGTATACATGGACAAGCTTAGACTGAAATGCTAGATATACATGTTGACTTTCGTGTATGACCCTTCATTGTTAAGCAATGGATTAAAACTATATTTAACTGGCAATCAGAAAAAAAGAGAGTTTCATGCCCAACATGCAGTGCTGGCGCCGCCCCCAGGGCATGTGGGGACTGGGCATGCTAGTGCATGCCTGTAATCCCAGCACTTAGGAGGCTGAAAACAGGAAGATCACTGCGAGTCCAATCTAGATAGCGAGACCTTGTAATTTTTTTTTTAAATATTTATTTATTTATTTGCTTATTTGTTTATTTTATGGCTGGCTCAGCCTGCCCTGGTGGTGGGGCTGGCGCAGCATGTGGTGCTGGAGATCGAACCGGAGTCCCTGAAGTTGCCTGAGCTTTCCTAAGCAGGCGCTTTAGACCACTGAACCATCTCGCTGGCCCCAGCGAGACCTTATAGACTCTGTACTAAATACATACCCCTGCCCCCCCCCAAAAAAAAAAAAAAAAGGAAACAGTTTGTGGAAGTGTTGTTCTGTCTCTGCAATGGAGAGAAGAGAGCTTTAGACCTGTGAAGTCTGATACGCCTAGACCCATCTTGTATTCTACAATAGACAGATTATACCTGCTTTCACTTCTGTTTTGCCCAAGATTTGAGCCCTTTGTCTAGAGATAGATAGCCTATGATGGAGGGCAAAGACCTTGTGCCTCAGAGGAAAGGACAAAGCTGATATAAACAACTGTTTAATTGGAACTCCTGATTAACTTCCTTAATTAGAAGCCTGACCCCATTCTGATAGCAATTGTCTTCCTTTGAGCCCTAACTCATTCATGAGATAAAAAACAAAAACAAAAAATAAATTACAACAGTACAGATGGTGGTCTTGAAGGAAACCACCAAGTATGAGGTGGTAAATAGGATAAAAGACTATGCATGTCTTAACAAAGGAAAAGTAAGTCCTTGCCTTATCCCTCTGTAAGAATTTTGTTTAGTTACTTATGCCCATACTTGAGTCTTTTAAATGTCTAGATTCCTAACTTTGACTGGATTTCAGACCTTCTAGTATTTATAATCTGTCCCACTCCACCAATTTTTTGAGGGTATTGTTCAGTTTTTGTTCATATATTTAGTTAGTACTATTGTCATTAGCAAGTGGCTGCCCTCCAGACCCCCATATAATTCAGACTCTTTTGAGAGAGAACAAGGAATAATCCAGAGATATTAGGAAGCTCCAGGAACAGCTGGAGTCAAGTGCTAAAATGTTATAGGTTTCTCCCTATATCTTGGCTGCACCCCTTTTACTCTTTCCCAAGCACTTTCCTGAAGAGATGGCAACAATAATCCCTACATTTTTCAAGCTTACATTTTACCAGTAAGCAACCTAAGTGGAAAGAGAGTGACCCTTTTCCAATAAAAAAGTCTGGGACTCACCCTTCCTGGATTCACTGGGTTGCATACCTGCCCTGCCTGGGACCCCTGTGATAGAGGGGATAGAGTAAGCTCACTTGCTAGGCTGGGTCACTTATCCCCTTGTGAGGCCAGGAAGTAGGCAGAGCTAGCTCAGCCTCAGCTAACTGACAGGGAGACAGGGAAGCACCCAGGGGGTGATGGAAATAGAGATGCTGCACAAAGCAGATGGCACCTATCGCACCTAGTACCTGCATCAGTGCTTGTGTGTGTCAGGACTGACTCCCAGCCTCTCCCCTCCTTCTATTCATGGCGAAGAATTTAAGGAATGTTACAATAGCTGTTCAGCTGCTCTGATAACCAGCTTCATTTTTAATCCCTTATGACCAATGTGCTGTCTTTATCAAGGTTCTACAACCTGCTTACAAATTTTTTTATCACTTGATACACTTGCCCTTGATAGTTTCTCTGGACACTAAGTTATGCTTTCCTTTCTGCATGGTTAATCTTTGCCTCATTGATCCTGCTCCTTGTTTCAGACTCTTTTGGACCCTGCTTACCTCTTTATGCCCCCAGCTCTGTTTCATGACTCCTCTCTATCCATTTCATGTGCTCCTTTAGCTCCAGCTCTTAATGACCTCATTCTCTTTCCTCCGTTTTATTTTCCAAAATGGGATTCTGTTGCACCCAATTTATGTTATCCAAGCATCATGTCAGAAGTTAGCAGTCAGGCTTTAGCTTAGCTACAGAAGATGTGCACTTCTCTCTTCCACTGGCTGTGGCTGGGGGAGGAAGAGGAGAGGTGCTTCCAGGGCTCAGCATCCCTTCTATAGCAGCGTTGTGGGTGGAACAAACATGCTGTGCCTAGACATGTCAGAGGAATTCCTTTAGGGACAGCATTGCTGCTAAGTGCTGGAGAAGGTTCATTTTGAGCAAACAGACACTATTTCCTCAGGGGCCTGCTGCCTTTTGCCCATATATCATAAGGTACTGACAAGTCTTGTGGTCTGCAAAGACCTTTTGCCCCCAGTGAATGCTGACTCAGCCTGTGCTCAAATGTCTTCCTTACATGAAAGGAAAGCAAGGAGCATTTCATCACTTCTCCACTCATTTCCATGATATCTCTCCAGGGAGATTTGAGTGTTGATGAAGAGTTCGTCTGGAAACAGTTTGACATTGACTACCACAGCAAACCCAAAGGTAATGTGCTCCATGTAATGTGACTGAACCAGGTTCCTCTGGAACTAAAGGAGAGGAGGGGCTAATTAACTGCAGGAAGCCATATTCTTCCAGAAACCAAATCAAGAGAGGAGCCAGAGACTGACTGAAGAAGGGCAGAAGCCTGGAAGAGCTGTAGTAAGGTCTTTTTCTTTTTTTTTGGTTCCAGGGTTTGAACTCAGGACCTTGCACTTGCCAGGCAAGTGCTTATTCTACTGAGCTATCACCCTGCTACCCCCACCCCCCAAGGTCGTGGGAGCAGCTCTTGCCTGCTCTTGCCTAACACGTGCAGATCTTGGATCTCAGCACTGCAAAAAAGAGTCAATAAATAGTCTTAAATATTTCTAAACATTGATGTTTCAGGGACCCTGACTTTTTAAGAGTTCTTCAAATATTTTCATACTTAATAAACATCTGATAGGTGAACAAACATTTAACACATCTAATAGTTATACAAAGAAGTCATGTCGCTAAGAATTATTGTGAATAACTGAATACTCCTTTCCAGAGACAATTGTTGTATGCTTCATATATTAAAATTCTAACAGCTAGTAGAAATATGTGTGAATGTTTATTATTCATGAGCAAGTATATAATTAACTAATTATACTGAATACTATCAGAGTCTTTGTTTTTATGTATTTGGTTGTTACGGGATCTCACTATGCAGCTTGGACTCATAATGATCTTCCTGTTTTCAGCCTCCCCAGCACTGGTATTACAGGCGTGCCCTACCATGCCTGGACTCAGGCCAGCTCAGCATGCCCTGGAGGCGGGGCCAGCATGGCACTTGGTGCTGGAGATCAAACTGTGGCTTACCACTGGTCTAAGCTTGCCTGCGCGGGGGGGCGCTTTAGTCTGCTGAGCTATCTTGCTGGCCCACTGCAGAGTCTTATTGACCACAAACCATCATTCTTGACCACAAGTTTGCCTAAGCACTAACACAACACTCAGTTTCCTTCCGTTTTTGCTGTGAAGATGGAAGAATAAGGTAACAGATAAGAGAAATGACATACTGTTTTCCAAAAGAAAGTACTGCAGGCCCCTAGAATACCTTTTTACTTTTCCACATAATGCATCTCTGAAAAAAAATATATATATGTCAAATTGTGTGAATTAACACTCAAGTACCTAAGTTGAACAGGTGAGGGGGGTATCTTTCCCTGAAAACATGTATGTTTATTTATTTCTTATGTATTTGGTACAGAGTCTCAGTAGTAGTCAACCCCTTGTTTCAACCTCCCCAGCACTGGGATTACAGATGTGCACCACCACACCGGTCTTGGTGGCTGACTCGCCGTGCCCTGGGTGGGGCCAGCATGGCATGTGGTACCAGGGATTGAACCTGGCTCCTTGTGCTTGCCTTGGCGGATGCTTAGACAGCTGAGCTATCTTCACAGCCCAAGTATGTTATTTTTAATTACTCTTTGTTTTTACTCATAGTGTTTGGTATATTTTCAATATGTTGGACATAGTAAATTTTGTCCTTTGCAATTGAGCACAATTTTGACATGTATTGTTTTTTTCCTCCTTAGGTCTATTACATAAGACATGTGAAAATTATGTATCATATCACTAACATCAGCATTTTCATTTTTTAATTTTCCTCTCATCTTTCTAAAGGGTAAAGTACACAACAGAATTGAACAGGCAAATTTTGTCTGTTGTACCTGTGCCCTGAACCACTGCTTACCTTGAATCCTGGCCAAATCAGATTGCTCCACTTCCTGTACATACAAATGACTGTGCAAGCCCTGCTCCAGCAACTGTGAAAGTTGTGAAGGTTACTGCCAAAGCTAAACTTTTTTTTTCTTTCCTTTCTTTTCTTTTTTTTGGAGGGTGTCTTGCTGTATAGGTGTGAAGGCTGTGAAGGTTACTGCCAAAGCTGAACTTTTTTCTTTCTTTTTTTTTTGAGGGTGTCTTGCTATATAGGTCAGGCTGGCCTTGAACTTACTATGCAGGCCAAGTCAGCCCTGAATGCATGGCAATCCTCCAGCCGTAGTTTTCCACATGCTAAAGTAAAGCTGAACACTTTTTTTTTTTTTAAATCAGAACATTATTCTACTTCATAACCTTTTATTTATATATATATTTTTTAGAAATTTATTTATTTATTTATTTATTTATTTATTTATTTATTTATTTTGTGGCTGGCTCTGCCTGCCCTGATGGTGGAGCTGGTGCAGCATGTGGTGCCGGGGATCTAACCGCAGTCCCTGCAGTTGCCTGAGCTTTCCTAAGCAGGCGCTTTAGACCACTGAACCATCTCGCTGGCCCTAAAGCTAAACATTTGACTGCAGATGAAAGATAATGATGTAGAAGTTTAGATATATTTTCATGTCTTACCAGTTTTCTTCTGCCTGAACAGTTCCTCCAGTGTAAGTCTGCTGGTGATGAGGTCCTTCAGCTTTTATATATCTGAAAATATCCTTGTACTGTTCCTTTATAAAAAAAAAAAAATTTTGTGGGTATAGAATTTTAGTTTCATAGTTTTTTTAATTTTAGTACATTGAAGATGTTTTTAATTTCTGCAGTCTTTTTTTTTTTTTTTTTTAAATGTATTTTGTATAGAGTCTATAGGATCTCACCACATAGATCGGACTCATAGTGATCTCCTGTTTTCAGCCTCTCAAACACTGGGATTATAGTTGGGAGCCACCATGCCCAGTCTTGGTTGCCCCAGCTTACCCTAGGGGTGGAGCTGAGGATCGGATCCTGGTCCCTGCATCTGCCTAAACAGGTGCCTTAATCTGCTGAGCTATCTGCCCGGCCCTGCACTATCTTCTTAGTTGTAAAATTTATGATATTCCTGTCTTTGTCTTTCTGGATGTTTTTCCTTGGTTTAAGATGGTCTCTGTCACTGTTTTATGTATGTATGCATTTAGCTACACTGAGGATTGAACCCAGGGCCTCACTCATGCAACCACTGGGCTATGTCCCTAGCTCTTTATTATTAAATTTGAGACAGGATCTTGCTGAGTTACCAAAGCTGACCTTGAACTTGTGATCCTCCTGCCTCAGCCTCCTAACTACTTGTAATTATAGTCATGTGTTCTCATGGTTATCTGCATGTCTGGGGATCTCTGAGTACATTCTAGGCATTGCAAATTTTATCTTACTAGGCATTGGATATTTTTGTATTACTGTAAATCTTTTTGAATTTTGATCTGAGGTACAATCAAGTTATCTGAACTCTGATTCCTTTGGATCTTGCTTTTTAAATCTGTTAGAGCTGGATATGGTAGAACATACCTATAGATTCAGCACTCCAGAGGCTGAGGCAGGAAGGTCACAAGTTTCAGATGGTGTAGGGAAGCTAGTGACTTAGCAAAAGCCTGTCTTCCCCTAAAAATTTTTTTTTAAAGGCTGGAGACATAACTTACTACAAAGCCCCTGGATTCAATCCCCACCACTAAAAAAAAATATTTTGTTGAGAGGGACCAAAGTAATGTTCCTTCTAGAGCTAATTGTTCTCTGTGACTGGCCAAGACCCTAAAGTGTATGCTTCCCAGTCACTTGTGAATCTTTAGGTTTTCCTGGAGGAAGTTAGCACTGATTCAGCTCCATGGGAGTGCTGGGCACTTTCCCTCTTATCCTTTTATTGGCTCTTCCCTGATTTGGGGTAGTTTCTTCCCAGCATGCAGAGGGTTTCTCTTTGGTCACCTGGAAGACTCTCCGTGAAGCTCTCTCTTACTCTGAGCTATAAACTTCACTGCTTCCATCTCTCTGGATTCTCTGCTCTGCCTTCTCACTCAGAGTCCTCTGGCTCCTCCTAGACCCCTCTCCCCTGTATGTGATCTGGAAACTCTCTCAAAGGAGTGAGCTGGAGGCAGTTTGGGGGCTTATTTATTGCCTCTTTCTCAGGATTACTGTCCCTTGTTATCTGGTGTTCAGTGTCTTGCAAACCATTGATTTGTTTTTATATATTTTTATAAAATGATGTTATATTTGGGAGGGTAAATCTAATCCATATTCCAGAAGTATAAACTTCATTTTTATTTTTCTGCTTTACATAGGTTTCTTAGGACTGCTCCTTGAAGGTCTTTTTTATTTTATTGGTAGATATTTATGATCCATAATAAAGGCATGGAGTTTTTTCCACACCACTTGATTGGCATTATTTTGTTCTTATGTCTAACCTTTCATAGTACTCAATGCCTCTCTCTCTCTCTCTCTCTCTCTCTCTCTCTGTATTTTTGAGACAGGGTCTCACTATGTAGTTCAGGCTGGCCATGAACTCACTTTTGTAGCCCAGGCTGGTCTGGAACTCGCACTGATCCTCCTGCCTCAGCCTCCCAAGTGCTGGGATTACAGGTGTGTGCCACCACGCCCAGCTACTCAGTGGTTCTTTTTGAGCAGATCTCTCTTTGAGCTATCAATTCATCCCTTGGTTTATGTAGTCAGACAACAAACATTTCTAAGCAACTTGTCCAAAAGTGCTAGGAGTAAATAACATAAACATGAAAAACTGCTTCCTGAACATAAGGAACTTCCAGTCTATTGAGGTCAATAGGCAAATGGTTAACTATAGCAAAATGATGTCATAGGTGTGCAGGACAGAGGACGGAATCATGGATTCCACCAAGCATGGGGTGGATAGTTTCAGTGAAGCCTTCTTAGAAATTAGCTTTGAGCTTAATCTTCATCAACAGTTAACCAACCAAACAACATATTCAGAATTCCAGTTCTTAGGTTGAGTAGCTGTTAGATTCCTTCCTCCTTCTTCCTTTCTCATTCCCCCTTCTTCCCTTCCTTCAATTTAGTAATTCTCAACTGAAGGAGATTTTGCCCCCTTTTTCTCTGCCCCCATACATAATTGTCAATGTTAGGAGTTGACATTTCTAGTTGTCACAGCTTAGAGGCTGTTCCTCGCATCTGTGGGTAAAGGTCAAAGATGCTGTGAAACATCCTGAAATACCCATATCCCTCTACCTTCATAAACAGTGATCTAATTTCAAAGGTCAATAGTGTCAGAGTTAAGAAATCTGACTTTTATTCAGCAAATATTTATTGAGCACCTATTATGTATTAAGTGTTGCTCTAGATGCCAGGGAGATATCACAGGGACAATCTCTAAAGTTTACATTTTAATTGGAAAAGACAGATGAATAATCAAAAGATGTAGAGCACATCAGCCCATGATATCTGTGGTTAAGCAAAATGAATTAGAAAAGAGAGCGTTGTGAGGAGTTTGAAGTTATTAAATCTAATGGCCTGGCAAGCCACTACAGAGCAGATGATGTGGAACAGGCAAATGATGAGCTATCTGGGTGTGTTGTAAAGTGTGTCACAGCGGTGGAATGGCAGGGCATGTGGGACACCATAACAGAGGTAGGTGTGAGCCTGTGGGACTGAAAGGGTGTCAGGGGGCCTGGGCAGGAAGGCCGAGTCCAGCTGGGGCAGGGATTTCCCTCGGTCTGTGTCTCTGCTACAATCTCCCATTTAGACAGTCACATCTGGCTTGACTCTAGGATCCCACTCCCCCCCCCACCCCCATTCTCCCCTGCATAGTTTAAAGGTAGTGTTGTGGCCACTACACCTGGCTATGAACCAACAGTAGTCCTTTTCCAGCCTGGTGCCCTGCTGGGGAATAGCAGGAAGAGAGAAGGAGTGAGAACCACTCTTCTTCCTCCTCCTCTTCCTTCTCCTCTTTGGATTTGAAGCAGAAGGTTGGTGTGAAGCAGCAGTGTGGTCAGAAGTATGGCCGCCTTAGAAGACTAGACTGAGTGCCGGTGGGTGCTAAATAGAGAGTTTAACCTTTCCTTTGTTCAAGGGCCAATTGTACAACTGTGGCTTAATCTAGCCCTTCATAGATTCTCTCCTTTCATCTTCACAATGACCTTGTGTTGCTATCTCCACTTCTATTAATTTCTGTAGGGTCCTTATAACCCGCAGTGGGTCAGGATGAGCACTGGCCTGTGGAAAAAGAAAAAAGCAGAAGAACCTTTAGTTGACCCCAGAGTCTCATGTGAAGCGCAAGATAAGAAGATGGAAAAGGTGCAATGGAAACTACGTTACTACAACTTAATTACTTGAGCTCAGGATGATCAGAGTCTCTGGGCACCACAGAGGCTCCACTAATCTTCAGCTTCCATATTGAAGGGAGCAATAAGAAAAGCAAGTAATATTGTGTAAAATTTGCAAAAAGCAAGACCTGAAATTGTGTGGTGTCACTGTCCACACAAGGTCTCTAAAGATACAGCCACCATCTTTGGTACTCCTATCATTTTGGAATAGTTCATTCCATGGGTAATGTTCAAAGGGCAAGTTGAATCAACAGGCCATCGAAAGGACCACGCTGGCACTCAGAATAAAAATGATGTCAAGCTTCTTTTCAGCAAAGAATGGCAAAAATTAAAAATTGCAACTGAAATAGTTCTCAGCCACGTGTATCGGCACATGCCTGTAATCCCAACTACTCAGGAGGCTGAGGCAAGAGGATTCCCAAGTTCTAGATCTGCTTGAACAATTTAGTGATTTCCTGTCATGGAAAAAGAAAAAGGAAAAGTTTGAAAAGGCTGGCAACGTAGCTTGGTGCTTCCCAGGTTCAACTCCTCATGTCAAACCACACAAAATAAAAGACAAACTTTTCCATAGGCATTCACCAGAGCCAGGTCCTGGGAGGAAAGGTCATGCTTTTCTGTAGGGAGGGCCTTTTGCCCTTTTTATTCCGCCTGTTTGGTGTAAGCTGCTGTCAGAGGCACCGCCCAGCTCACTGTCGCTGGGTTTGATCTCAGCGGGGCCGCAGCGAAAGGGGCCAAGGTGTGGGGCATGTCTTGCAGAGTCTGTTACTAAAACAACTGATTCTCAAGACAGTCTTTACGTTTCCTTGATTTCCAGGTGTAGGAGCAAACAGACAGGGTCAGGACAAAACACAGTTGAGATTTACCGTTATCCTGGCCAGGTGAGCTCTGCCTCAAGTGGAAACAGACTCCTGTGCCCTCCGATCCCGGCCAACCTCGCCTCTGCCTTTTCTTCCCGCTGCTTCCGGTTCTGACCTTATGTCCCCGCCCCCTCCCGTGAGCCCCACCCACCCGGGACGGTGACTTGAGGTGCGCAGTAGGCGAGCCTGGAGCTGACCGGAGCAATCCCTGTTTCCACCGCATTTGCGACCGGGGCTGGTAACAAAGCCACACACATTTGTTCACTGTCCTCTGTGTGGGAGCTAAAGCTCTTTATTTTTATTTTTTATTTTTTGCAGAACCAGGGATTGAACTCATAATGCTCTTTATTTTTACATCTGTAGGCTCTTTATTTTTACATCTCCTTTGAGTCTTTTTTTTTTTTTTCTAACAGTGAAAATCACTTTATTTTACTAAAAATGTTAACTGTATCTAATGCTTAAAGTCTGTGTATTGTTAGTACTTTTTTTATTTTGGGCAGGGTCTCAGTACATAGCCCAGGCTGGCCTTGAACTTAGTGCTCCTACAGCTTCAGCCTCCTGAGTACTGGGATTACAGTGTGCACTGCAATGCCCAACTGAGAAAACTTTAACAAAATCACAAGCTTTAAGCCTTGGTAGCAGCACCCTCCCCTTCCTTTGCTTCCTCCTCTACCTCTGCCATCCACCACCACTACTTCTTGGTTTTTTGAGACAGGATCTTGCTATGTTCCAGGCTGACTTGGTGACTTGCTATGTGACACAGGTTGTAAGCAAACTTGAATTTTTCTGTTAAGGTTTTTCAGCACAATTAAAGGACAGAGAAGCCAAAGGAGGCTTTTGTTGCTGCACAGGAGGACCCCAGAGAGAGAAATGTGAGAATCCTCAGAGCAGACAAAGGGAGGGGGCTGCTTTTAGAATTTTCTGATCAGAGAGGGACTTTGGGAGGCATGGTGAGGACGTTGCTATGGCTTATTGGAGATCTCTTGGTGCACACAGAAAGGGACAGTGCAAGGCCTGGGAGAAGGCGAGGCTGTTGTTTGGGGACCCGTAGCTATCTTGGAGACACCGCAGCGACTCAGCAGGTCTCCCCGTGGACCTGAACCCATCATTTCCATCTTTGGTAGGTTACAAAGGGGCGAGGACTCTCTCAGACTACTTCCTGCTGAACTGGGGCATCATCACGAGGGTGCTGGATCGCTCCCTTGTAGAATCTGGTCCCAGGCGTGTCAACTAGGCTGAAAATCTCTTTGGTAGTAAAGACACGAACCCTGGGTTGGAGACCCTTGCCCCGATGATCCCTGACTTATCTACAAAGTAGCAGCACTCTTCTCCGAGAACGGCACAGGTGCCCCCTCCCTCAGCTGTCACGGCATGAAGAGCGCCGCGATCTTGGAGGGTAATAGTGGCAAGACGGTTGATTTGGTTTTGAAGCAAAAAAAATACGGAACGCTTCACGAATTTATGTGCCATCCTTGCACAGGGGCCATGCTAATCTTCTCTGTATCATTCCAATTGTAGTATATGTGCTGCCAAAGCGAGCATGAGTCTTTTTCTTTTCTTTTCCCTATATTGAGGACTGAACCCAGGTCTTTGCACTGAGCTTTGCACATTTATTTATTTATTTATTTATTTATTTATTTATTCATTTATTTATACAGGTTCTTGCCAGATTGCTTAGTTACCCAGGCAGAACCTTGAACTTGCTATCCTCTTGCCTCAGGCTCTCAGACTGCTAGGAAGACAGGCATGCACTACCATACTCGGCTCATGGCCTCTATTTTATCAATAAATTTTCAACTAAAAGAGGGAGCCTATTATAATAAGCAACATAAGAGAGTCTGAGTACACACAGAGACATGTGTACACAGTCATTACTTAAATTTGCACGAACATTCATTTCCTTTTTTACACATAATGCATGTGCATACCTTGTATATATAATTCACCAATGTCACGTGAGCACACACACTTCTGTACATGTTCTCCTACCTGCTTGTAGATTATCCACTCCATGCAGAGCTGGGGTCTGACAACAGGGTCAAGCCGGATGAAGCTAGGCTGGGCTGGGCTGGGCTGGGCTGAGCTGAGCTGAGCGTTGCTTGTGCAGGGCAGAGTGGATCCTATCAGGGCATCTCTGGAGCTGTGCACCCACCTTGTGAAGACAGTGTTTGGCTTTGTGAGGTACGGTGAGGGTGGGCGTCAGGTGGAGGGCATGGATGTGGGTATGGCCACAGTTGTGGGGAGGACTGTACAATTTTTGATTGACAAAAATGTGTCTCTTCTGTTTATTTTTACATTTTAGTTTCTTGAGAAGATGTATTATCTTAGTTACTCTTCTCTCATTGCTAGGAAAAATACCTGACACCCAAAATGAAGGAAGGAAAAGTTTATTCAGCATGCAATTACTGGAGGTTTCAGTTCATACTCGGCTGGCTCCAAGGCTGAGCAGCATAGGGCAGAGAGAATCCAGTTCATGACGGCAGAACAGCAACAATCGCAACAGGCCAACAACAGTAACAGAGAGAGAAGTCTGTCTCTGTCTCCCACGTTACATTCAGGGTCTCTGCCTCAGGCCACACCCATAATCTCAGCAGGACTCAGACCCATAATCCATCCAATCCTTGGATTACTCATAATCCCAGTGGATCATGAGTTAATCTTGGTCCAGGTACGACAAAAAAAAAAAAAAAAAAAAAAAAAGAAAGAAAGAAAGAGTTAATCTCAAACTTTAGAAGTCTGACCCTCCGCCCCGCATGAGGGGGGACAACTAGAAACAAACCATAACATGTGTATTGGAAAGGAAGGTGAATGTGCATATAACAGGGCTCCTCTAAAACTAACACAAGCATAGAAAAACCTTGGGGAGACGACCAGGTGGAGCACATGGACTACATTGTTCCCTATTGCTCTCACCTTTTAAAGCCTGCATACAATAAATGATGAGTGTTGTTTGTTGGGTAACTCAGCTAAAGACTAGTACTTACAAATGTTTCTCAATGGCGTTCTGCTTCAGTTAATCCATATTTTATATCCTTGGCAAGCATGAGATCAGTATTCAAATGCTATCTTCTCACATTTTTGTATCATCATGAATATTATGTAAGTATACTAACTATTCATAAATGTAAAGCCACAAGCAAAGACAGAATTGTTCTACTGCATTCTCCCTGGTTTTGAATGAGTACCTCTTTTCCTCTTCCATTTATCTTTCCTCTTCCTTTAAAATATTATTTTCTTTCAGTTAAATTAACTATAGTATTTTTCCTTTCTATTTTATTTTTGTCTTTATTATTTTTCATTTTTTCTTTTTCTTTTTTAATTTATTTTAGGTAGAATAGAATATATTTTTATGTTATAACAAAACAAAAATCAAATGTATCTTATGATAAAGACATAATCAATACTGAAGTTATGTACAATTTATACAACCAAATACAAAGGCGTTTGGTCACCTTTTTTTTTTCTAGGATGTTGATGTTTTGTTTTTGCATTTATTTATTTATTTTTATTAATTTTAATGAGAAAGAAATAGCAATGAGACAGTTTCAAAACAGGTTAGCAGGACAGTTACAATAATTACTACACTGCATATTGTTGCCTTCATAGTAGTTATTCAGAGTACAAGATGCAGACATGATATTGGTTCAATGAGAAGAAAGATTTGTACTAATAGTGTTTAGACAAAATATTTATTATTTATTATTTTTTAAAATTTAATTTTGTTTTATTTTAAACCTTATTTATTTATTTATTTGTGTTATGGCCGGCTCAGCCTGCCCTGGGGGTGCTGCACATGTGGTGCCTGGGATCGAACCCTGGTCCCTGTGATTGCCTGAACTTTCCTAAGCAGACGCTTTAGACTGCTGAGCCATCTCGCCGGCCCCTGCTGAGCCATCTTATGGGCCTATTTTTTTAAAGAATTCAAAATGGTAATAAAAATCAGAAATGATGCAGAATTTCACTAAACAAAATAATATGAATTCAACAGTATTTGTTGTATTGCATACTGTTGTCTTCAACTTAATTGTTTAGATTACCAGATAAATGAATACAGAATTGGAAAAAGAAAAAGTAGTTATAGCCATCTAAGAGGAGAGAAAGATAGGGCCAGGGAGACAGCTCCATGGCACAAGTGCCTGCCTGGCAAGTGCAAGGTCATGAGTTCTAACCCTGGCCACCCCCCCCAAAAAAAAAAAAAAAAAAAAAAGGAGGAGAAAAACAAGAAAGAAAATTAAGCATTAACTGCTCCTTTCCATATTTTTTTGTCTTTTCAAGTCAGGGTTTTGCTATGGGCTTCAGGCTAGCCTTGAACTCATTTTGTGGCTGATGCTGGCCTCAGATCTATAGTGATAGCCCTGCCTCAGTCTCCGGAGTATTGGGATAATAGGTGTGAACCACCATACTCCACTTCTTTTTTTAAAAAAGCATGCTAAGCAGGGCATGGTGGTACACCCTTGTATCCCCAGCACCTGTGAGACTGCGACAGGGGAATCACTGTGCGCTCAAAGCCAGCCTGCACTGCGTAGTGAGATCCTGCCTCAGAAAGGCTCAAAATAAATAAATGAATAGATGAAGAAATAAATAAATGTGAAAAGAGTGCTAGGCTTGGTAATAAATATATGTACCTACAATATAAAGTCATAGGTCAGAACATTTAATTAAAATTAAAGATGATGCACATATTTTAATTACTTTCAAAAAATTATTTAAAATGTTGGGGCTGGCGAGATGGTTCAGTGGCCTAAAGCGCCTGCTTAGGAAAGCTCAGGCAACTGCAGGGACTGTGGTTCGATCCCCGGCACCACATGCTGCGCCAGCCCCACCACCAGGGCAGGCTGAGCCAGCCACAAAATAAATAAAAAACCAAACAAACAAGCAAACAAAATAAATAAATAAATAAATAAAGGTGGTGAAAGAAAAAAAAATTAAAAAAAAAAATGTTAACATTCACATTAGGAAAATCAGAAACTATAGACCAGCGAAAAGAACATGCAAAATACCAGAACTTTCCACTTGACTCAGCAGTAACACTCTCTACTCCTCTACTCATTGAAATGCACCCTTCTACATCTTCCTCTATAAAACCCACTTTGCATAATTTAATCAAGAAAGGAATTTAGGGTCAGAGATATAGTTCAATGGCACAGTGCCTGCCTGTCAAGCGCAGGGTCCTAAGTCCAATTCTGAGAGAGAGAGAGAGAGAGAGAGAGAGAGAGAGAGAGAGAGAGAGAGTCAGAGAAAGAGAGAGAAAGAGAGAAAGACAGAGAGAGAGAGACAGAGAGAGAGAGAGAGAGAGAGAAAATGAATGAAATGAATTTAGAAAGAGGATATTGAGCTCCACAAAGTACCTTTATGGATGGAGGATAAGATTTGGGGTGTGCCCTACCTAGGAGAATACCCAAACTCATGCCTCAGAAATCAGTTGGTGCCCATGGGAGTCACATCAGCACTGGATGCCAGAGGCCTCCACCAGAGCCGCTGGCCCTGGTGCCTCTGTGCAACGCTAGTGTCAGCCTTACTGGTCCCAGTGTGGGTGGATTCTGAGTCAGAATCCCACACGAGGTGTGTGACTGGTTGTATGACCTAATCACAAAGTGATCACTTATTCACAAAGTGTCTGAAGCTAGATGTCTAGATACAGGGTCCCTGGTTTCCAGTGCTCCTTGACACTGATAGGTTTTTCTGTTTCCACTTCTTCAAGTAGCATGAGGAGCCCACAATGACAAGATGGCCATCTCAGCTTCTAGGTCATGGAACATTCTTATTTTACCAAGCTTTTAAATTATGAGATCCCAGTCCATAGACTAAGGGGTAACTTTGAAAATGACCCTGAAGAAGGTGCTCCTCCTGAGGCTAACTCATGGTTCTCAGGTCTATTCTATGTGCAGTGGCTACATGAACAAGAGCTCAAGGGGATTGCTATTCAGAGCAACTACAGTTATCCCTCAGCATTGTGTGGAGCAGGTTCCAGGACACCAGGACTCATGGGCAAACTCTTTTTTTTTTTTTTAAGGCAGGGTCTCTTGCTACACAGTTCAGGTTGACCTTGTGCTTACTTTTATAACGCCCAGGCTGATCTCCTACTCATAGTGATCCTCTTGTCTCAACCTCTGGAGTGCTGGGATTACAGGCATGTGCCACCACACCCAGGGTTCTGGGAATTGAATTTTAGATCTTATACTTGACAGGTATGTGCTTATACCTGTGAGCTATCTCTGCAGCCCAAGCTCTTCATTTAAAATGATCCAGCATCTGCATATAACCTACACACATCTTCCCTGATACTTTGAGCCATCCCTAGATTACTCATAATACTTTATATGATATAAAATCTATGCAAATAGTTATTTTATTGTTTAGGGAATAATGACAAGAAAATACCAGTATGCATGTTCAGAACAGATACAGAGGTTTTGAATATTTTCAGTCTGCATTTGGTTGAATCCATGTGAACAGAGAAGGCAGACCTGGACTGTATTCTGGAAAGTACTGTCTTATACATGGGGCTGAAGATGAGCCATATTGAACATTGTAAGAGGCCAGACAAGTCAGACTGATGAAGTCACCATAGTGTCAGTCGACTGCTTTATCATTTTTGCTGTAAAATTAGTTTCTTGGTGAGAACCAATGTTGCATGAACTAACATGGTAGTGAATAAGCATTCAGTGAGACTATAAATGTTAGAGTGGGCAGACGTCTTGTAAGACAAGTGAGCAAATCCAAGCCCAGACTAAGTTGCTCTTCCAGTAAAGATAAATGAGTGCTTTTTTCACAGTGATGGAAGAGATCTATGGCGTCCTATATATGAAGTTAGTCAAATCCTGAAGGTTGGCTTAGCTCTCCCACCCAGTAATATGGCACACAGATGCAAAAGAAAGGCAAAGAGAGAATATCCTAATGTTGAGGAGCTCTGGGATAACCCAGTGTTCTCTGTGGAATAAAAATCCCTGTGTCCAAAAGTTCATTGCTTTAATTGGTATTAATCAGGGAGGTGGATGGGGGTTGAGGCAGAGTGTGAGGAAAAAGAAACTTCTCAAATATTAGCTGTAATGAGAAACAGTGATTTTGTACCAGGTTAAAAGGACCGCAGTTAGCAATGTAAGGAAGTTTGATGTATACAAGGCTGGCCAATTAAGGGAACATCTAGTACAATATAACCAGCTCTGTATATCGTATACCTCAGTGAACAAGGTTGAAGAAAGACAAGGTACTTCACTTCTCTGGAGATCATAGCTTGTCAGTCTCCTATAGAAGTCACTCAGTAGCCATTGCTACCTCCTTCTACTACACAGGATGGAAATCTCTAGATCATATTTCTCATACTGAATGCATCAAAATGTGCACAGGTTTTGAAGCCCAAGGGAGAGCTGAGCCACATAGACCAGGGAGAAATATCCAGTTCTACAAGATCAACTGGAGCAAGGTGCACTTAGTACTGGGCTTCTAGTATGCAGTTGCCAAGGAGCAGGTGGTGTTGGCAGTGGTAAGTTGGAGAGAATACATGCCTTTCCCAGGCCACATTGTTCCTGGCTGTGTTACGCTGAAGCCTCATGTATATCGGGGACTTAAGATTGGACTAATTTCTGGAAAACCAGATATTCAACATTTGTGTGGGGAAATCCAAGCTGCCGGACTTGAAGATAGCCCACATTCTGCTACCATGGCCACCGTGTTCAGGGTCACTGGGCATGCCTGGTGGGCTAGAGGAAGAAGCAGGTGCATGTACAGAGAGCAGGCCAACTCTTCTCCTGGTTACCAAGTGTTTCATCAGTAGTGAAGGCCTTCTGATGGGCATCACAGAGAACTAAATGGATCCATGCTGATATATGCTAGGCTACCTCTCCCTCAAACATTCCTGTCACTAGCCTTGTATTCTTTCTTGGTGTTTTAAAGTCCCTAACTGCTAAGCTATATCAGCTCCTGACTGCTAACTGGTAATATCTACAATGTAGGTGCTTTTTCTTTTCAGAAAGAAAGAATAGCTCATGTAGTGGTCAACAAAATATATTTTAGTTTGTTTTCTGTTGCTTTAATTGCATACTATAGACTGAGAAATTTACAAAGTTTTGTTCAGCTCATGGTTCAAAGGCTGAGAGAGTCATCTGGTGAGGCCTTTCTTGCTGAGGTGAATCCTCTTGGTGTGGACTCGGAAGAGTCAAAGTGTGGCATGGGGGATCATGTGTGAGTCAGAACATAATACCCCAGGTCTGTCTTATAAGACACAGTGCCCTTGAGTTTGGGCCCCATCCTTATGACCTCACTCAACCTTAACTGCCTCCCCAGCTCACTTCTAAAATTCACAATGGGGATTATATAAAAATTAGCTTTGGCGCAGACATTCAAACAATAAATTCTGCCTTCTGGAATATTCCCTTCTCTGCTCATCCTCAGAGCCATCCCTGAGTTAGGCTGGGATGTTAGCATTGTCTACTTGTGGCTGGTGCCATCCTATTATGTAGGCTGTCTGCTCAGTAAGCTGCACATGGAGAGTTTCCTTGAGGTGCAAGCTGAGAAAGAAGCAGCAGTGTAGCAGAAGTGGACACACCATACAGCTTGTATCTTTAATTTCTGCTCAGGCCCAATCTTATGTACATGGAAAATGTCTGCTGGATCACGACATGAGAAACAATCCAATTTGTTAATTAAATTTGTAGACTTTGGAACCAAGGGGCCTGGGTTCTAACCAAGATTTGCCATGCAGTAGGTATAAGACCATGGGTTTGCTTACCCTTGTCTGCTGCAGTCTTTTCATCTAAAATACGATGACCTGAATAACTGGAGCACCATCTCCCAGAAATGTGAAGATTAAAGGACATGTTATGGTGCTTAGAACAGAGCCTGGCGCATTGTGTGTGCTCTAAATGGTAGCTGACGTATGGCTTGGTGGATCAGATAACTGCATCTATGATGGACATCTGTCACATGATTACCTACTCGTCATGCCCAGCCTGCTGTATTCACAAGTGTCCAGCAAGAAGCTAAGATCTGCTTCTCAAAAGGAGAACAGTTACAAGCTACTGAGTTTGTGTCTCAGCTGCAAACACTAAGGGACTGTGCTATGCTCCGTCTTTCTGGATGCCAAGGCACCATTCAGCAGCTGGATCTGTGCTAGCACTGGGGGCACATCGGCCCCACCTCTTGCAGGGCAGGGCTTCCTGGACTGGCTGGGAAGGCACTTCTTGCTTCGTGCTATACTCAAAGTTGGCGGCTCCTCAAGTTACTAAAGAATGAGCTGAAATAGCAAGTCTAAATCTGGCCTCCCCATCACTTCTCAGCCTTTTGGCTAAGGTCAAATGTAAATCTGGCCTCCAGAATCCAAAAGAAGTGCTGTTATGTAGTACTTTCCATGCCCAAACACAAGAGTCATAAAAAAAGCTGAGTGTTTAGATAGTGTTAAATATCTATGAAGTGATAGGTTTTTGAGTTATTACTTTTGTCATACATATCATTTATTTAATTTTAAGTGCAAATAACTTATATTTTAATAATGGTTGCATTGTTGGCCATAGTGCTACATGTTTATAATCCCAGCTCTTGAAAGGCTGAGGCAAGAGGATTGTTGCAAGTTCAAGGCCAGCCTGTGCTACAAAGTGAGTCCAAAGCCAGCCTGAACTACAGAGAAAAACCCTATCTCAAAAAAAGGTCCTATTGGGCCAGCGAGATGGCTCAGTGGTCTAGAGCCCCTGCTTGGGCAAGCTTGGGCAGCCACAGGGACTGTGGTTCGATCCCCAGCACCACATGCTGGGCCAGCCCCACCCCCAGGGCAGGCTGAGCCAGCCAGAACACAAATAAATAAATAAAAATGAGGTTTAAAAAAATAAAAATAAAATAAACTTAAAAAAAAAAAAGGTCATATTTATTGTTATAATTTGGGGCTTTCCAAAGAGAACAATACAATATAGGACACGAATATTATAAGATTGTTTGTAATAGTCATACAAAGAATCATACAAAGAGTGCATGAAATCTGTCCACACACTAAAGCCCAAGGACTCCAGCTGAGGGCCTAGATCCCACAGTAATGTTCTGTATGAGTCCACAGAGACCTAGAGATCATAACAATGCCCCCACAAGTCCGACTGGAGGCCTGGAGCCCACCACAAAATCTCATGCAAGTCTATTTTACAGATCTGTGCTAGGAAGGCCCAAAGGTCAGTGATGGAAACTAGAAAATCTTTGCCCATGAGATAAAAGATCTGTGCTAGCAGGATGAGAGATCTGAACTGCAGCCAGGAAATAATGCTCAAAGTAAGAACCAGAGTGCTCCCAAAAAGTATGAGAGCCATTCTCAGCAATAAAGTGGTCCCAAACTCCTCTGACAATGAGGGAAGCTGAGTTTCCATCAGGATGGCCAATGTGACAAGCTTCTCTGGGAGACTGAGCAGTGCATCTTCCCCTCCAGAGCCAGAAAGCAATGCTCAATGTGAGGATCAGAGCTCCCCCAAAGTGAACTAGAGCCATTCTCAGTGACAAGGTCCAGAGCTCCTTTGACAGTGAGAATAACTTCATCAGGAAAGCCAGCATGACAAGCTCCTTGAAGAGAATCAACAGCTCCCCTCAACTTCCCTAACAGCTTCCCACCAGCTTCCAAATAGTTTTTCTTCTCCGGTTCTGCCTTATTCTTATGCTGCTGGCAACAATCCTCTGCTGGGCATCCCACACCCAACACTGTGCTGGTTCAGTTCAGCTGCATGTTGACCACCAGTTGTCAATCCGCCACATTTACCAACCAGTTCACTGAACTCCTGATAAGTTTTCCGTAGACTTTTATGAGAAAGTATAACCTGTCTCTCACACATCTATGGTTATAAATGAAGGATGTTGGGAATGAAGAGAAGAATTATTCCCAATCCTCAACAACTATTTCCACAAATACTACCACAGTCTTCTTGAAAGATGGGAAAGGCTCACCTGTAGGGGGAAAACTACATCAGTTCAGGCCTACTGAGCAGCAGATGGTATGATGGGATTTGATGTTCCTGAGCTGAGTGGGAGAAGGATGAGGAAGATGGAGACTGTGACGCACCTCTGACTCTGGAAGGAAGCTAGGTGGGTGTGTGGAGAATCGGTGACCTGGCATAGTTCAAATGTAGCTCCCACCCATCCACTGGGGAGTCTTCAGACTGAAGCTGTTCACAGGTGGAGCCTCTCATCTGCCAAGGCAGGCCTGTTTCTGCACCCATAGACCTGACAGCGACACCCAGAGAGCTGAGAGTTTGAGACACACAAAGCCATTTGCGTCTTCCTGCCTGCTCCCCCGTCAGCAGTCAAGGCCATGCTCTTTCCTGGTCAATGTTGTATCTTCACATAAGAGATCTGAAAAAGCTGTGAATTCAAATGAAATTTTGTTTCATTTTTACCTTTGGTGCTGAGGACCCAGCCTCACACATGCTAAGCACACATTCTGCCACTAAGCCTTGAAACCCTACTTTATAGCCAGTCAGGTAGAGAGGGTGTCATCTAAAATGGATAGGAGAGTCAGGGGACAGCACTTGACCTGTGGAGTCTGGATTAGAGGACTCTAGCAGCTGGAATTATTTGTGTGTGTGTGTGTGTGTGTGCGTGTGTGTGTGTGTGTATGTATGTGTGTGTGTGTGTGTGTTATTTTCATACTTGTGATCATAGAAATCTTTTGTATTAATTGTGGTGTAAGAGCAGAAAAATATGCTTCATCATCCAGGGAAAGTAGAAATTTTAATGAACTGGATGAGATCGGCAAGATTTTTATGTAAAATGCTGAAGGTACCCCCTATTTTATCCTTGCTACTTATGGTAAAATACAGAAAGGAAAAAAAATATGCTAAAAGGACAGTTAAAAGGAACCAGAATTTTGTGGTTTTGAAGGTAGTTAGAGGGGCCGGCGAGATGGTTCAGTGGTCTAAACCGCCTGCTTAGGAAAGCTCAGGCAACTGCAGGGACTGTGGTTCGATCCCCGGCACCACATGCTGCGCCAGTCCCACCACCAGGGCAGGCTGAGCCAGACACAAAATAAATAAAGAAAGAAA
>PVKN010011254.1:0-22238 GCA_004027915.1 Capromys pilorides | reverse complement strand
TTTAAATCCCAGTTTGTGTACTGACACTCAGTGTCCATGGAGTATGGTTGCTAGTTTGCTTTGTTTTTTTCCATAGCACCTGCCGACATTTGATATTCTTTGCATTTTCATTATTTTATTTATTATCTGTATCTCCCATTAATATGCAGTCTTCATGAAAGGCTCAGTCCTAGATTATTCATGGCTTAGCTTTGTCATTGAGGGCAGAGATGCATACTCCTATGCCTGATGCATAGGAGTTGCTAAAAAATTATCTGTTGAACAGATATAGAATCTTCAAAGTGGAGGTTCTTACACAAATGCTTTGCTCTTAGATTAAGTAATATGTAATTGTCACATATTCATGGTAAATAGGTAATAGCAATTTTCATTTTAATTGTTTTTTAAATTGGCAAATAATATATATATTTATGGTTTACAACAAGATGATTTGTTGTTGTAATTAATGTTCTATACATTATCTTACATACTTACTGTTTAGTTTTGGTAAGAACAAAATCTACTCTCAGTAATCTTGTATATACAATATTTTGTTTCAACCATAGCTACCATATTGTAAGCACAGCTAGAGCCATGAACTTAGTCCTTTTGTATAACTAAAGATTTTGGCCTTTGAGCAACATCTTCCCAGCCCTTGCTTCCCTGGCACTAGGCCAGGCCATGACCGCCTTTCTGTTTCCTCCTGTGAGTGTGACTGTTTCAGATTCCACACATAAATGAAATCATGTAATGTTTATCATTCAGGACCTGGCTTATTCCACTAAGTATAGTGTCCCCCAGGTTCATCCTGGACAGGATTTCCTTCTTTTTAAGGTAAAACAGCATCCAACTGAACATGTGTCTAACATATTTAACCCAATCACTTGTCGATGGGCACTTAGGTTGATGCTATCTGTGTGTTGGGTATTGTGAGGAATGCTGTAATGTGCATGGGGATGTGGAGGTCTCTTCCACATAGTGATTTACTTTACTTTAGATATATATCTGTTAGTAACATTGTTGGATCACATGGTTGTTGTTGTTGTTGTTATTATTATTATTATTATTATTATTATTGGTACTGGAAATCAAATTCAGGATCTTGTGCTTGCTAGGCAGGCATTTGTGCTGCTTGAGCTATATTCCTGGCCTTGTTAGTATAGTTTCAATTTAAGGAAACTCCATCATGTTTTTTATAACAGCAATACCAACTTACATTCCTATCAACAATGTCCATGATCTTGTCTTCCTCACATCCTTCACCAACACTTATTTTCTTTTGTACTTTTGACAGTAGTCATCCTAACAAATGTGAGGTGCTGCCTCAGGGTGACTTTGATATCCATTTTTATGATGGTTAGTAATACTGAGCATCTTTTCACATAGGTCATTTATATATCTTTTGTGAAGTGTCTATTCAAGCCTTTTGCACCTATTTACATTGAATTATTTGTTCTCTTGTTATTGAGTTTTAGGAGTTCCTTACATATTTTGGATATTAATCTCTTATCAGATGTATGGTTTGAGAAGCAGTAATGATTAATCTTCATTCCAGAAAGATGAAAAGAAGTAACTATGATGTCAATTGCATTTTGTATTGATTGGAACTTTATATTTATGAACAGTTTGGTTAAAAGTTATGCCATCAGGACTGTAAGCTACATTCTGAGAGGCATATAGAAGACCTTGGGGTAGGTTATGAATATTGTTAAGAAATAAATCATTTAGCAAAGTTTTAAGGAAGGCTTTGCCTCTTTACATGTGTTTATTGTGGTGAAAGCCTCAGCAGTCAAGCCATAGGGCTCAGCCTAAGTGCTCACCAGTTGATGAATGGATGAGGAGTATGTGGTATGTGCTGTCACTTTCCTCATGCCTAGGGTTAGGAACCTGACACGTCTAACTTAAAGGAGGAAACTTTATTTTGATTTGCAGTTTCAGTGGGTTCCTTTATGGTCACCTGGCTCCAAGGCAGAAAAGCAGCGGTATCTTTTGGTCTAGACAAATAGTTTTTTAGAGCAATTTCTTTCAATATCTGGAAGATATTTTGCCTTTGAAATTTCCATGTGTAATTAACAAGCCTGAGCAGCTGCCTGCTGGAAACCGATGCCCTGCTCCTCCTGTGTGTGCAGCTGGTTGGCCTTCGTGGAGAAAGGCCTGCTGAGGGGCCGAGCTGGCTGAGCAGCCTCACCAGGTGAGCAAGGTGAATGTGGTGTGTCCACACAGGCCATGAGCTGGACACATGCAATGTGAGGGTCACAGAGTGGCTAACATAGTTATGCAGGACAGGAAAACAGTACAGAGAATAAATCAGTGCCACTGAAACCAAGAGTAGAAGCCAGGCCCCAGAGCAGCAGGCACAGAGGCTGTTATTCTAGGACACATTCATGATAATTCTGAGTTGAATTCCAAAAGAACTCAGGGAGAAAGGCTTGTCCTGATATTGCACATCCCACCCTGAAGCGTTGAGGACAGGAACAGTATCTTATTCCTCTCATGACGCACAGAATACAGTGGGTGCTCAGGAAACCTGCAAAAATGCATAAATTATTCAGAACTGTGTCATTATCAGGGAGCAAGGGAAAAGAGTGCTTTCAGTGTTTATTTAAAAGGCGTGTTGGGATGCAAAGGTAGAGTCTCTGTGAAGCAGGCTTTGAGGAGGGGAGAGTTACAGACCTGAAGGTATTTTTAAAAGCCTTTTTAGCTGAAGCCTGTTTGTGTGCTGGGGTGTGAAACTCTATGAATGCATTATCAGTGGGGCCTTAGATGGGTTTGTGTGATTTGCTTTGGGCAGAAAAGGCTCCTTCTTCACAGATCCCTTGGGGGCAGAGAGACCACCAGGGCCACCTGCTACTCTAATGATCTACCCCTCCACCACAATTAACGCACAAGATATTGCGATCTTTAAAGGAACAGAGTCAGCTTGCCATCAAGGTGAAGTGTCCGGAATGGTAGGCACTAGCTATACGATGTGGCTATTAGCACTAGAAATGGAGCTGGTGCAAACTCAAATGTGATGTGGGTGTAAAATAGCTGCTAGATATTCAACTTAATACAAACAAAACAACATTAAATATCCCATCATTAATTTTGTATATTCGTTGCACATTAAAATGATAATGTTTTGAGCATATTGAGTTATGTGAAAATTTTTCAAATAATAATATAATCATTATTCTTGGGGCCACCATAAATTGTATATGTGTCTCACATTATATTTCTACTGAATAGTTTTCAGTGGCTACACTAAAAGACATCTTGTTTTGGGATCCATTCTTAGGAAGCTTGTGTTTCACTTAGGTCTTGAAGAAATTATGAGCTATGAATACACAGAAGAGAGTATGATGTGGCAGAGAGAAAATGCAGATTCTTGAAACCACAACTGCATTTAGCAAAAGAAAGTAGACCAGTTGGTCAGAAGCCTGCCTGATGGCGACCCTGCTTTTGATCATATTCTTTGAAGACTCAGGGGTCAGTTTCAGTTTTATTTCAATGTATTGGCACTGAAAATGCTGCCATAATAGTTAACTTTTACAAAAAACTTGTCATTTGCCAGGGGCTGTGTTAACAGCTTTTAATATATTATTACATTAATGAAGTAGGCTTTTGACTATATTTTCTTTACAAATGACAGAATAGACAGATGACATTCAAAAGGATAAATCAGGTGGTTGCCTCTGGAGGTGGAAGGTGAGGGACAGGGAGTAGGTGCAAATGTGGTCCCAGTTCCTCTGAGGCAAGTAGGTGGATGGTGAGCTCCTACTCAGGTTGGGGTTGGCAGGAGGGCCTGGTTGATTGAGTAGCCTCATGGCACATGCCTGGTCGAGCGCCTTCTGTGTAGAATGTGCTCATTAAATATTTGTTGATCCACCACCTGAGCCTTCTCATTTCCTCCTTGTTTTAATCCTGGTTCCTTTCTGTTCTCATCACCTCTTACTAGGAAACCCCTTCCACTTTATTGCTGTGTAGTGGACAAAGAACTGTCATTAGCATCAGATGGGCCTGGTTGTGCAACTCACATAAAGGGAGGAGAATTAATACCCCACACGCAGGGCTGTAATTTGGTTTAATAACATGTGATGTAATGAGTCTCCAGACAAAGAGAAGGTACACAATAGATTTGAGAGAGTTTATTATTTATTCTTTTTAGGTGGCTCACCTCTGTGGCTATTTTCCAGATCTCAGCGGCTGGGACAAATGTCTAGGAGACTAGGATTTAAAGGGAGCAATTTCCATGAGTTATCCTAGGCCAATTCACAGGTGTAAGTTGTGTAAGCCTATCTCTTATGTAAGCTCCTTGGGAATCTGAAAAAAGACAGTCTCTTTCACTCTTGACATTTTTTCTTAGGCAATTTCTTTCAGTATTAGGAAGACATTTTCGCCTTTGAAATTTCTATGTGTAATTATAAGCCTGAGAGGCTGCCTTTTGGAAAGTGACATTCTGCTTTGCATGTGCATGTTGCAAGCAAAAACAAGTTTTCAAATGTGGCCATTCTCTAGATCTCCGTTATTGTGGTCCTGTGACCAAACCTAGGTCTGCAGAAGCTGACTGAGAGCAATTTCCTCACTGGAGATGGCAAGCAGTATGCTGGCATGGAGTCCAACCGGTTGCTGGCAGACCTGAGTTTTGATCCAGCACAGCCATTCAGGGTGAGATGGCTTCATGCAAGTCCTTTTTCCTCCCTGGATCTTACTATCCTCATCTGTGCAACTAGGGCCAAAGATCTCAATTCTGGAGACCTGAGGTGGGAACTCCGGAAGGCAGGAATGTTCCTGCTTACTTTAGCTGGGTCCCTGGTGTCCAGCCAGTATCTGGCAGATAGCAAGCGCTTGATAAATCCTTGTTGAATAAATGACTGATCCTCAGCCATTGCAGCTGTGACCACCTGCACCATAGTTGCTGCTGACCGTAAACCATCTCCTGGGAGAGATGAGTAATAAGGAACTTAACAGATGCAAAGAGTTGCTCTGGGCAAACTGAGGGCTTCTTGACATTTTCCGTCTTTCTCATCCTTGTGGCATGTACGGACTTGGCCCAAACCTCCATGCAATAGAACATAACAAAAAGGGGGATCATGATATAATTCCTTACTTACTGGAGGTAAATGACTACTAGCTAAAAGCAAATGAATAGAATGTATATGTTTAATATTTTTATTTAATGAAAAAACCTATCTTCTTTGAATTAAAAAGAAGTCACCCAGATAATTGTTAGCTAATTATCATTATGTATAAGGAATGTGTTATTTATTTATGTATTTAGTACAGGGTCTACAGGATCTCACTACACAGACCAGACTCACAGTGATCCTCCTGTTTTTAACCTTCCAAACTCTGGTATTACAGGCATGTGCCACCACTCTCAGGCTGAATCACCATCTCAGCACGCCCTGGGGGGGGTCAGCATGGCACTCCCTGGGATTGAGCCCTGGTCCCTGTGTCTGCCTAAGCAGGTGCTTTAGTCAACTGAGCTGTCTGGCTGGCCCTAGGAATATATCTTTTAAATAATTATCATGGGCTTGATGATTTGCTTGAGAGACTTGGGGGAGATAGTTCCTTCTCTGGAAGCTTGAAGGCTTCTCTTCTCCATTTGTGCCCCAGATGAGGAAGAGTAGAAGAGCTTGCAGACTAATTTTTTTTTTTTTTTTCGAGACTGGGGTTTGAACTCAAGACCTTGCACTTGCCAGGCAGGCACTTGTGCCATGGAGCTATCTCCCCAGCCCCCATGCAGACTAATTTGTGAAGCCATTGACTAAGCCCTTCAGCAAGCCTGTGTCCACAAAGTATTCCTGTGGCCATCAGTAGATGATGAGCCCATGGACTTTCTTGCCTGGCAGAAGAAATAATGCCCAGAGGACCATTGGCCTAAAGAGGTATTCAGTATACCTGGCGCTTGGGAAGTGATAAATAGTGATCAGTAACCTAGGGTTGAAAGTACAGCATTTCCCAAGGACAAGGACACTGTTCCTGAAGTTGAGTGCTCTCCTGGATGGTCAGAATTTAAAAGGATAGCGGGTTGGGTGCTGCTCTCAGGCCCTTTGGAAAGACAGTTGTAACTGGACAATGGAGAAAAGATGAAGCCACACCTTCACCAGAAGGAGCTCCAGACCCAGGTCCAAAGCCTAAAGTTTTTAACTTGGCTACTTCAAAGGTTTCAACCTGGTAGGTTTCAGTAAGATCCTTCTTACTTCTCTCTCTCTCTCTCTCTCTCTCTCTCTCTGTGTCTCTGTCTCTGTCCCTCTACTGTGTCTCTCTGCATCTCTGTGTCTCTCTGTTCTGTCTCTGTCTCTCTCTCTCTCTTGCTGTGTCTCTGTCTCTGACTGTCCCTCTACTCTGTCTCTCTGCATCTCTGTGTCTCTCTGTTCTGTATCTCTGTCTCTGTCTCTGTCCCTGTCTCTGTCTCTCTGTCTCTCTCCCTCCCTCCCTCTCTCTCTTGCACAAACTGGAGCAGTAAGATAGACAAAGCACCATCCAGGAATCACAAATTGGACGAACCTCGCACAAATGGCACGACTTTCATCACAATCCCTGTCTGATTTTGCTTCCAATTTGTAGTGTTTATCACGTTTAATCTTCTCTGTTTTCTGAAATGCTTTTTTGAAGACTCCAAGAGGGATTGCTTTCCCATTCTTCCTCTCCACAGCCCTCACGTGTGTCCTGGGCCATGTAAGGACAGAGGCAGCTTCCCCAGCTGTGGAATATTTGCTGCTACTGGCTGCAAGAACCCCAGTCACCTGGCCAACACTATCATTTTGCCAAAGGCAGCTTGCTGGGCTGTCAGAGAGACCATCCTCTTGGGAGGTGCCGCTGCTGAAGACTTCCTTCCAGGTTTCTTTTGTTCTGATTAAAACCAAGTCCTTGACTTGCACATTGGATGGGCATACACTGGGAAAGAAGCCAGAGCCCAATGATTTTCCATTAGTTACAAATTTGTCACTAAATTTGCTGAAATGGCTGAATGGCCTAGCCTGGTGGTGCATGCCTGTAATCCCACCATTTGGGAGGCTGAGGCAGGAGGATTGCTGTGAGTTCCAGACCAACCTGGGATACAAAGTCTACAAAGTATGCTCCAGGTTAGCCTGAACTGCAGGGTGAGACTGTTTCAAAAAATAAAAACAAAACAAAATAAAAACAAACAAACAAAAAAAGCAAACAAAGACAAAGAGAAGAAAAGGCTGAAGCTGACAGAAAGAGGAAGTGGATTTTTTTGGCTAACATGAATTGAGTATCTGGGCTTGAGTAGCACCCTTGACCCTGAGGCAGGGTGGTCCCCCCTGTGTCCTCTTCATTAAGAGAGAACGGTCCAGTCAAGGTGCTCTGTGAAGATCCAGGATCAATGGAGTTGCTAGCACAGCTCTCTCTAGGAACAGTTAACACCGTAAGAGCATTTGGTTTGGATCTGATAACATGCTAACTCACTTAAGGCTGGTGGGGAGCCCTAGGAAGTAGGTGCTGTGGATTATTCTTAGGTTATGGGTGAGGAACAGAGAGGGGAAATGGTCGCTCAGCCAGTGAGAGCAGAGCTAGGGTTCAAGGCTGGGAGGCAGCCTTGCCTGAGTCCTCCTCAGCTTCCACCTACTGAGCGCCTCTGTGCTCACTGTGGGAGTGAGGGCGAGCTCTGGCAAGATTTACAGCAAACAAATCTGCTGACTTCGTTTAACCCGGAAATCCCCACGCTAATGGACCAGAGAGTGCTGAGGAAGCAATGGAATGGGACGGCTAAGGGCAGGCGCTACCTCTACCTCTGGTGCGGCTGGGCCTCTGCCTCCCCACCCCACTTACATCACCTCTCTGAGTATCAGTTTCTCAGCTGTAATGTGGGCATGGTGCTACATGTGCTGTACGGATGCCATTTTCTCACTCTATGCAGAAAATAAGAGGCTGGCACCCAAACCTGCTGGCATATTCTATAGATGCCAGCTTTTATTTTATTCTATTTAAGTTTCCTTTTTAATAAAAAATACATAATAGCAAAAAAGCATTAGAAATGATACAAAATTTCAATACATAAAGTAATAGAAATTCAACAATGGTTGCTGTATTGCATGATGTCATCTTCAAATTAGTTGTTTAGGTCACTAGATATAAACATGCAAAAATGGTTAAAAGAACAAACAAAGATGATATAAGAAATCAAGAAAAAAGGATAAAAAGAAAAAAATTTTAAGCATTAACTGTTCCTTTCAAAAGGCAAGCAGAAACTGGCAGTACAATTATCCAAACTATCCTGCATATATACAAAAATGTATCTTTTTCCCTTCTTTCTTTTGTCCTTTTTCTCATCCCGGTTTTTCCTTCCCACTGAATAAATGGATTTAAAATATATTACATATTTAAAATATATGTTTATATATTTATATACATGGACACATAAGGAAAGAAATGATGATACTATGTATATTAAATACATAGACACAGATATCCACAGCTTATCAAGAATCTGTAGAATATCCTTGAGTTGCACTTAGTTTCCCTAAGTAGTAGTCTAACAATGCATAAGGCCCTTTTCTTTTCTTTTCTTTTCTCTGTCTTGTTTTTAATGTTGAATTCTAAAGTTGTTGGGGCCTTATGAAGGTGTGCATGGGCTTTTTGTGTGGGAAGAACTGACACCTAACACTGAGAAAGGACTAGAGATCCCAGTGTCAGTTACTTTTAGGGGGATTATGAGGGATGAACCCAAAGCGCCTTGATGAGCTGTATGCCCAGCCCTTTTCGAAGTTTGAGACTGGGTATAGCTAAATTCCCAAACTTGGAGGTCCTCTTACTTCAGCCTTTGAAGTAGCTAGGATTGCAAGTGTGGGCTGTCACTTCTGGCCAAATTGACTTATTTTATAGAAAACTGAGACATAGATAGGTCTACAGTAGCAAAAGCTAACATGGGACCCAGCATGGCAGGGCATGAGGCTTTGGGGAGAAGGTAACAAGGTCTGACATGAGCTCATTACATTTGGAATGCAAAGGGAAAAAGGGACTCAGACAGCAAGGCTGAGGGTAAGACTCTATCTGGGCTTGTATCTATATTATAAGCCCAGAGCATTCAACCTGAGCAGCGTCCTACTTTGGAGAGGTTCTATTATGTGTGTAGAGTCATTAAAAGAAAACACATGCACACACAAGCTCATGAATTTGTAGGGCTATAGCATAACTTCATAACTGCTCTTTCCTTAATGGGTTCTGGGGAAGTGGTGCCTAAATCCTGATGACCACGGGTAGCCCCCATAGCCTCAGTGGTAGGGAATCCTGTGTTTCCCTGAAGGTGCTCTCAGCCAGTTCTCACCTATAGCTATGAATGCTCTAGGGTTTCTATTTCAGGAAGTCCACTTGCTCTCTTTGCTTTGCATGGAACATGAACCCCTCTAAGATCTAAGTTTTGTTGAATGAAAGTGCCCTGGTCACTGTGAAGGTTTTCAATCACAATACCTTACACCTGCAACATAAAGGAGGTGCGGTTCATTTCGGCTCACATTTCAGAACTTTCAGCCAGAGCCTGGTAAACAGCATGGTGGAAAGGCATTGGGGGAGCAAGCTGCTTACTTCATGGCATTGCTGAAGCAGAAGGCAAAGGGAGGAGCATGAGCAGGAAACAGATCCTTCCAGACCAGGACCCCCGTGACTTGTTTTCTGACCAGAGGCCTCTCAACAACCAGCCAGCTCACTGCCCCCTCAAATCTAATCACCTTCCAGACTCAAGAGCCTTGAGAGGCTATTTAGGATCTAAACCTTAACAGAAAGGTTGGAAAGGGTTGATTCATCAAGAATCATAGTCTGGCCTTCTCATCCATGTGAGGCAATTGCTGACTTCAGACAAATGGCATGTGGGAGAAGCGATGGGGCCTGGCAGCTGTGGGCTACAAAGCCCTTCCGTAAGGTCTTAGCCATCTTCCCCCACTTGCTAACTGGATGTTGAAGTTATGAGTGGCTTTGAAAGATTTGTGATGAAAACAGTGGAAGTCCTACAGCCTGAATGCTGCAGAAGAGGCCCAGCCCCAGCCTCATGAGCTAAAAAACACAAGAGTTAAGAGGATTTGAGAATTTTATTTCCCCCTAGTACATTCATTTCTGTGCGGAGTATTCTCTGCCTCTGCCTCTAAGCTTGTATCTTTCTATCGCTTACCCTCTAGGCCTCTCTGACCTCAAGGGGCCCTGTCACCTGCATTCTGTAGCTCACCTTTTCACACTCAGCTCTCATTTTGCAACACCTGTGCTTGTGGTGCTAATTGAAGAGGACAGAGACCTTGTTCCATACTCATTTTGCATCTCCCAAAATGCCTAGCATCAAGCCCAGCAAACAGTAGGCACTCAATCAATACTTGTTGATCGATTCAAGAGAGGCTGGAATGATCCATATCAAACTCCAAGCATCATCTGGGAACTCACTGATTAAACAGATGAATCTTGCAACCTTTCTTGGACACTGGCGCACAGTCTTTGCTGTGGAGAGCCCTGAGTCTGGGCTTCTAGACTCAGGAACCCCGCTCCTCGTCCCTGCTGGTCATTCCCTGGCTGTATTCCCACGATCAGAGAGACGGCCATTCTCAGATGGCTGGTATATCCATCAAGTGACCTGACAAGTGAAGGTTATTCTTTGTTCTCTCTGCTCTTCCTGCTTAAAAACTCAAAACAATAAAAAGTCAAAAATGTCTGTAACTCCGTTTCCTTAGGGCTCTGGTTTCCCTCTGCATCTCTAGGGAAGAATGGAATTGAAGTATCTTCCAGTTACTACACTAGCATTACAATATGAGGTATTTATGTTAGAAAGTCTCATGTTCGGACTAATGGTAGGATTAGGGTCCAGGCCCAGGTGCATGGGTCAAGAATATCCACGAGCGGGGGTTTTGTCCTAGGGGTGCCCGCTCAGGGGATTTGTCCTGCTGCAGCAGCCAACACGTTGATAACAATTCAGCAGTGCCAGGGAGCTGGCATCGTGAGGCTAAATGATATCTTAGAGACATGGCACTAAGTTTTATTTATTCAATTTTTCCATTATTATTTGTAGTAAAATGGCTATTTAATGAAAAGCAATGAAAGAATGTCGATAAGCTAACTAGAAATTAATAGAAAATGAATTTCTATGAGTCAAAGATAAGCAGTGAATGTTTCTGTGTGCCTCTTGCCAGACTTTGCCAATGCCAACATATGTATTTCTGGCATAGATACTTTTGCATATCCTATTTTATTAGTTGAATTTTACTTATCATTTTTCTACATAAAGTATATACACTATCATTTTCGGTGACTTTGTATTATGCCAATTTATAGCAACAGACCGTGTTCAGAAAGCTGTTGTTGTTGGTTACTGGATATTTAAGTGTTTTCTATTATTTTTTCTTCCTATTATAAATTCTCCAGTGGACATTCCTAAGTATAAGCTTTTGCATGTTTGTGTGATTCTTTCATACCATAGATTCTTAGAAGTGGATTTACTATGTCAGAGGAAATATAGATATTAAGGTTCTGTGATACCCAGGGCCAGAAAGATCATGCTGTTTTCCTCCCACAGCAATGTGGCTACTTTTAAATTTACGAAGCTAAATGGGTTTGTGTGTAAACATTCACAAGATGAAGTGGGAAGGCGAGAAAGAATACATAGTTAATGAATTTCTAAAGCTACTCATCTTAACCCAGTTGGCTTTGGTTTAAAGTTTTGCTGTTCCTTTAAAACAGATTTGAGGGCCAGGGAGATAGTTCAGAGGCACAAGTGCCTGCCTGGCAAATGTAAGGTCCTGAGTTCAGTCCCCAGTTCCGCAAAAAAAAACAAAAAACAAAAAACAAAAGCAAAAACAGATTTGGGTGGTTAGAGCTTGTTTTTAAATGATACAAGATTTCAAAACATCTTAATTTGTGTGCTTGTGCAATTGTGAAGGTGGTGGGTTTATTTTCAGTATAATTAAAAAAGGCAAAAGCAGCATATTATGGAGAGCTGTGTTGGTGTGGCGGTGGTTGTGGCAGTGAGTGTGTGTGTGTGTGTACACATTCATGTTGTGTGGTTTGTAGCCTCTTGAGTCAAAGCCTGGTTGTTTCAAAAGCAAAAAAGAAAAAAATCTGCTTTTGAGATGTTCAGGGGAAAGAAAAAACTAGGTAAATGTGGGCCATTTATCTTGCTGGGAAGAATGTTGGGGCAGGAAAGAGCTGCATTAGGAAAACTGGCTTTTGGTGTGTGCAGACATATTAAAATCCTCTTACTTAACGTGTCAAAAAATCTTTTTTCATAGCAAAAAATAGAAACTGCTAATATCTTCCTCCCTCTCCTCCCACCCTGCTCCACTTTTTTGTCGTCTTCTGACACCTGTGCTGCTAGCGTGCTGTCAGAAGATGAGGGAGTCGGCCAGCACCTGTGGTGGGGTCACGGGTACTATGGACCAGACCTTTGACTGCTGGGGTCACACATCGTGAAGTGCTTGTCCTTTGAGGAAGGAGGGTTAGCTTATTTGTGAATACTGGGCAGGGCTGCTGTTGAAAGCCAGGCACTGGCTATCTGGTGGGGAGGAACTGGGAGGAGGAGCCCTAGTCAACCTACTCCTGGATATTCCAGTGAGTTCTCCAGACCATGGGCGTCAGGCAGGAGAAGAAAGGTCAGGAGTTCTGGCTTTGCTTGTGACCAGCAGGCTGACTTTGTCCAAGTCATTTAACCTCTCTGAGCCTGAGCTGAAGTTGTTTTATTCTTTGGGACAAAATGTCCACAATTTAAAGAAGTTTAGTTTGGTTTATAGTTCAGGAATTTCAGTTTATGTTTTTCAGGCTTAAATGCAGGATGTTTTGGGCAGAAGAAAACTGCTAATGTCATAGCAGTCAGGAAGGAAGGAGAGAGAGACAGAGCAAGAGACACAGAAAGACAGACAGAGGCAGAGACAGAGAGGCAGAGAGAGAGAGAGGGGCCCTTCTGAGCCACATCCTCAGTTCCCTGTCTCTTCTTCCTGGACCCCACCTCTTAACAGCAAGTCAACTACAACACCCCCTGATCAAGTTACCTCCCCAAATCTCCAGCCATGAAGCCTTTGGGGGAAATTCTTGATGTAAACCATAGCTATGTCAAACGGCAGTGTCAGGGCCCTTTGTGAACACCTGATGGGTTTGTCTTTCAGGCCCCTCACCTGCGCTGTAGCTTGCCAGAATTTTCTCCTCCTCCTCCTCCTCCTCTTCCTCCTTGTCCTCATCCTTCTCTTCTTCCTCCTCCTCTCCTCCTCCTCATCTCCTTGTCCTCCTGCTTTTCTTCCTCCTCTTCCTCCTCCTCTTCTTTCATTGTGTATTTGACACAGGTTCTCACTATGCAACTTGGACTTGTAATGTTCCTCCTGTTTTCAGCCTCCCCAGCACTGGAATTTCAGGCATACACCACCATTCCCAGACTCAGTGGCTTGGCATGGTGCACGTAGCGTTCCAGGGACTGCACAGCGTGCAGTACTGGGGATCAAATCTGGGTTTTTATGCTTGCCAGGCAGGCTCTTAAGCCACTGAGCTATCTCCCCAGACCACTTGCTGGAATTTTCATGTAGAAATTTCATCATCTTTTCTTGTTTGCCACTCACATAGCACAAAGTTTACATGGCATTTTCTACCTTGGAGCATGGTATTTACATGGTGCCTGCTCTTCCCTGAATTATTGTTCCAGTCATGGTAATGCAAGGGCTCATGTCAATGAAGATGTCAAGCTTTAGAGTCTTAACCTATTGGAAGTATATTTGTCAACCTCTAGACTGATGGACATCTCTCTGGGAAGTCATACACCCAGGTTTCTTTTTTGTCGCAGCTCTGTCCTTCCCTACACACTTGGAGCCAAAACAGCATGGAGGAGCATTTGCAGAAGGCACATTACCTGGCACCAGGTCTCTACATGAGCTGGACTGCAAGCACAAGGTCCTGAGTGCGATCCCCGGTGGCGTAAATGTTCTTGAAAAATCTTGGAAGCATCTTTCAAGCCAAATCAAGTTGATAGTCAAAATTAACCATCAGAATGATTTGCAACATCTTTCAGGTCAATGTTTATCTTACCTGCCTTCTTCAGACTCTAGTGCTCCTCATAAAATGCGACCTCATCCTAAAGGTGTATTGGATGAATGCATAAGTGAATATGCATAAGTGAAAACCTAATGAAAAGCTAAATGGCCTATGAATCACAGTGTCACTATTCAGTTCCTTTCAAACCTAATGATTTCAAGAAACAGAGCCCCCACCACCCTCTAATCTGAATCCAAGGAGAACCACCTCTCAGCCCAAGTTACTCATTAGAAGTTTGTGTCCTCTTGACGTTTCAGTCACTATTTCTCTTTCCCTCTTGGAACAAACAGAAAAAAAAAAAGTCTTTCTTTTGCATCATGGGAGGAAACATTACAGACTTCCTGATAGGAGCTGGTGAAAAGACGTTGACTTCTAAATACAGCATCTGAAATCAAATGACGTGAAGCATGCACTTTCCTTGGACTGGGAAGACAGGCAACTGTGGAGCAGGCAGGGTCTACATAGGGCTCACAGGCCTTGTGGGAGCAGAAGGCTGGAGGGTGCTTAGTTGCACCTTTAAGGTTCACCAACTCTTTCTGGGCTTTCAACAAGCCTCCCTGAGCACACATTGCCAAAGGCTCAAAGTAGAAAGGCTGGGCAGTTATTTTTACTATAAAGAGGCTGCTTTTAATAAAAATAATTTTGATAACATTTTTAAGAATTGCATTCAGAGCCTATGGTACATTTTAAGAAATATTGTTGATTTCTTTGGATTTGAAGTTAAGTTTTTGTTTTCATCTTTATATGATTTTTTACAAAAAGTTTTTATTCATTGTCAATGATTCATTTATTTTTTATTTTTAATTTTTTAAATGTATTTGGTACAGGGTCTCATTATATAGCAGCTAGCCTCAGGTAGGCACTACCACACGCAGCCTCTATGGCCAACTCAGTGTGCCCCTGGGGGCAGGGCCAGCATGGCACGTGGTGCCAGGGATAGAACCGGTCCCTGAGCTTGCCTAATCAGGTGCTTAGTCCACTCACCTATATTCCTGACCCTTGTTGCGAGTGATGATACAAAATGGTGTAGCCCTTGTGGAAGACAGTATCGCAACTTCTACTTAGCTAAACATTCTCACTGTATGATATAGCATTGAATTTCTTTGCATTTACTCATATAAGCAGAAACTTTACACACACACACACACTCACACAGCCTGCACAGAAAGGTTTATAGCCATTTTGCTCATAAATGCCCAAACTCAGAAGCACTAAGCTGTCCTCTGGTAGGTAAATGGATAAGCTATGGTATACCCAATGGATTGTTATTCAGCACTAAAAGAAATGAATAGTCAAATAATGAAAAGACAGAAAATTTTTAATTCATTTTAATGAATAAAAGAAGCCAATTTGAAAAGGCTCCATACTGTACGAATCCCACTACATGACATGTAGAAAAACTGTGAAGATAATAAAAAGATTTAATGATCATCAGAGGTTACCAGGGAAGAAAGGAGGGATAAACCCATGAATCACAGAGAGCTTTTAGGGCAGTGAAATTTGTGTGATATTATCCTAGGAATACCTTCTTTACACATTTTTCAAAACTCGTAGAGTGCATAACACCAAGACCGAGCCCCTAATATAAATGATCAACTTTGTATGGTGATAGACTGTGTCAACATAGCTTTACCCATTGTTAACAGGTATGCAGCTCTGCCACGGTGGTGGCAAGCACAGGAGTGGAGCAGAGGGCATGTGGGAACAGTGTGCTTTCCACCCAATTTTGCTGTGAATCTAACCTAAAGACATCCTTTAAAAAAACTCAAGTTTGTGTTCTACAAATATAGCGCATATACAAGTGAGAAGCTCTTGAGTGTACAGACTGATATATTTTCCCCAGTTGAACACATCTATAGGTCTGTTGCCCAGGCCAAGAAATAGAATGTTGGCTGTACCCACAAGAGCCCTAGAATACCCACTGTCCATCACAGGCAACTCCTTACTAAAATAATGATTACGTTGTCTTTTGGCAGCATGTCTGGTTTCACCCATTTTGAGGTTTTGTACGTGTGGAATTCCAGCACGTCCACTTTTGAGTCTGGCTTATGTACAAGGATTAAGTCGTTTGTGTATGATAAGGATGAGAGGCAGTTGTCAACTGCGTCCAATGCTGTACACAAAGCACCTGGACCTGGGTCTGCAGAAATCCATTTTCAGTTGATGTGATAATCATGTCAAAAATATTTGAGGTTCAAGGGAGCATGGGCAGCAAAGCTGAGGGGGCAGAGGACCTAAAAGCCCCCAAAGTATTACTTTCTCTAACCATACCCTCCCTTTGGTTTATCTGAAAGTTTTAAAAGTGGAAGTGACTTTGGGGAGAAAGAGTCTCCAAGAAGCCAGGAGAAAAGACTGCCACAGAAAGCAAGAGGGCACTTCTCAAGCTATGGAGAAGCAGGGCTTTGAGGAGGAATGCACTCATTGAGATCCCCCACATTGTTGGGAAACGAGTGCTGGCTGCTGTGAAGGTGAAAAGGAGTCAAGCTGAGGTGACTGTGCAGAGGATGGCCTTGGATACTGGATGCCTGACAGAGGCCAGTGGGCTCAAGGGTGAGCTGGTCCTCTCCCATGCCGGCAATAGCTGTGGTGGTGTGAGGGTTTCCATGGTGATCACTAGTAACTACCCAAACCTCAATAATTTACACTTATGGGGATTTCTTTCTTCAAAGGCTCTGTTGGCTCATTATGGTTAGGGCAAGAAAAGGCTCTTCATTTTGATGGGCCTGAAAGTTCAAACTATTTTCTTTGAGGTCAAACTCAGCAAAGACAGAGACTTCATTAGCTGCTCCTCAGTTCTGAGAAGAAATCTCACAGGATTCAACATTTAAAGCTCAGAAACCATGGGGATATTCCTAGGGGGAATAAGTTGGGTTATGTCAAGTCTCTAGAAGGGTCTGATGTTTTGATGTAAAGGAGATCTTTGCTTTTTTTTTTTTTTTTCTTTTTTCAGAAAACCACCAGGACTTGCCCATGCCTGTTTGTTATACAGGTTATGTATGTTGCAGATAAAAAGCATGCTAGTCTAGAAGTAGGAGGTCTAAATAACCAGTAAGTGCTCTGAATAAGCCATTTTCACCCCTTCTGGCCTCAGTTTTCATTTTCTGTAAATGATGGGTGTGGCAGTGTATGCAAAAATAACTTGTCAGTACTTTTCAAGTTACAGTTCAAGTAACTTTTCAATTTACAGTTCAAGTTACAGACACTGAGTCTAAGAAGAGCTCAGTATCACCAGGAGAGGAGAAGAATCCAGGAGCTCATCATATGTGGGAGGACTGGCCTGCCTTGAGGGACCTGAAGCCCAGGCCCAGTCCTGCCATGATCAAGTCAAATGTCCCCCAGGCTTATCTGGATGACTTAGAAATATGTGGTATACACTATTACTTTTTGTTACGTATTTAGTACAAGATCTACAGGGTCTCACTACACAGATCAAACTCATAGTGATCCTCCTGTTTTCAGCTCCTAAGCACTGGGATTATAGGCATACTCCACTATGCCCAGTCTCAGTCACCATCTCAGCGCACCCTGGGAGCGGGGCCGGCACAGCATGCCAGAGATCGAAGTCCTGGCTCCTGCCAAACTATTACTTTAAAAGGTCCTTTCATAGGAGACAAAACCCACATCATTTAGCAGGCTAGTTTATTAGCCTTTGGAGATTTCATGGAGCAAGGGCCATACAGACACTGGGAATCCCTCCATCAGGAAATTGTATCCACTACCTCCTAGGAAGAAGTCCCATGTGCTTCTCAGGAGAGAAGTTTCAAATGTCATTGTGCATTTCATCCATGTCATGGCTGTGTCTAGATGTCCTCCAAAGCCTCATGTGCTTATAGGCTGGGCTTTTTGGAGCTGGCTCTATCTAGGATGTATGATGCTGAATTTGAGGGTGCCTCATCCTGGTTTGAGTGCTACCTACCCAAAGGGCAGGTAACCTGGATGGACTATACGGGACAGAAAGAGGGCTGTTAACTTTCTTGCTACTTCAGTGCTTTGCTGCCTTCAATGAACTGCTTCTCTTCTCCTCCAGTGCTCCTCTACCATGTCACCCTGCCTTAGAGCTAGCCTGCTATAGACCAAAACCTCTCGACCTGTGGGCCAAAAGAAACCTTTCCTTCTCTAACTTTGGGTGTTCAGTATTTACCTCAGCAATGAGAAAAGTTACTAAGATAGTTCACCAATCACAGTAGATGGGCAGATGCTGCTGCTGCTGGAAAAATTAAGTGTATATTCCATAGTGCTCATGCGTATGTGCAGAAATGGAAGTGAGAGTATATAAAGACATGCTGTCTATAACCTTGTCTCCAAAATCCTTTCCCTCTTTCTTTCTTTCTTTCTTTCTTTCTTTCTTTCTTTCTTTCTTTCTTTCTTCTCTCTCTCTCTCTCTCTCTCTCTTTCTCTCTACCAGGGATCAAGCTCAGGACCTTGTGCTTCCCACATAAGAACTTACATCACTAAGCTATCTCCCTGGCCCAAATACTTCTATGTATATGATGGAATCATTTGAAAAATAAGAGTGAGACCTCCCCAGATCCATGATGCAGTTTTATACATTCCTCCTTTTTCTAGTAAGCTACCTCAAATTCTTGTTAATATCTATCACATTTTTCTAGTTCTTTCCCTATACTCATACTTCTGGCTCTCACCCCCTCACTCCACAGAGATATCTCACTAGAGTCTCTACATGGCCAAGTTCAGCAGACTTCTTTCCTTCTTCTTTTCCCTAATTTCTCAGGACTGCTGAGCACTGTTAACCTGAATTGAGCCACACTCTCCTCATACAATAGGCTCCCGTGTTCTATTTATCTTATCCATTCTCCTTTCCCTGAAAGTTCATTCTTCACTATCCAGTCAGCTGTGTTTCCTGACTCACATATTCCTTCCTTAATCAATTCTCTTTACTCCCTGGTTTTGATTATCATCCATCTTAGTCACTTTCTTGTCACTGGGACAAAGCATCCAACACCCACAATTTAAAGAAAAAGCAGTTTATTTTGGGCCACATTTCAGAGGGTTTAGTCCATGTTCAGCTAGCTCAAAGGCAGAAGCATCATAGCAGAAGGGCCTGGGCACAAGAAAGCAGCACAGCTCCTGGCAGCCAGGAGGCAGAGAAAAGTGGGGGGCGCCAGGGACCAGAATGCACTCTTCTAGGTCACGTTCCTGGTAACCTACTTCCTCCAACCAGGCCCCACATCCTAGGAGTGCAGTCAGCTACCAAACCCAACAGTGGATGAAGCTACTAATGAGTATGGTACCCCACAATCCCATTACTGTTCAAACACATGAGGTTTTGGGGAGACATTTTTACTCTAAATCCTAACACTCTTCATCTGTCAATAACACCTACATTTGAATCATACTTGGCTCTTCAGTCTAACCACTTGGGGTCAAGATGACTTTTTATTTCTGGGTTCGGTCACCCTAAAAGTCCACAAAACATACATGATTTTTTATTGAATTGAATTATCTCATTTTTCTATTCAAGCTAGAAAAATTGGCATGGTACTTTAAATCAAAATCCAACCTACTGTGCTAGGACGAAAGCCAAACATACAGCACACCACCTGTTGAAAAGCAAAACACATATGTGAAAGAAAAGTGTTCAAGGCAGGTTGCCAGGAAATAAGCAGAAGAGGAAAGGTCATGAGCAATTGTGTGGCAAAAATCACTGTACCTGATGAAGTGGGGCATTAGAGTTCTTCCCTTTGCATATAGATATCTATTAGTCATAAAGAGAAGCCAGCATCCTGTAATATTTTATTAGAAATTAGCACCATCACCAGATCTCATCAAAATAACATGCAAGCAGCATATCTAAAAGCTATTTAGCAGAACCACTCAATATTACATGTGAGGCTTAAAGATGCCTACTTTGAAATTGTTCCTTTGGATGCAACAAGATGCAACAAGATGTAGGAGAAATTATTCTTGCTTCAAATTAATTAGGATTCTCTCTGATTGAAAGCCCTTTCAAAGAAAGCAAAGGAAAAATAATTAATGTCATACAAGAAATGACAGTAAAAGAGGGTTATGTATGAATGCAATGACTGTTTAAACCATTCAGTGCTTGAAAGCCATCCAAGGCTTTTCTTGAGGACTCTGGTCATAGTGTCCTCCTGGAGAAGAGGATACTTCTATTCTTGAGCTAGAAGTGATGAAGGCCTATTAGCGTAGACAAAGCAAATGGAAGTTACAGATTTGAATCTGCCCGAAGGTTGATGGTTGGAAAGAAGGTTGCCCCAGGGCAAATAGAAACTAGTGTCTGCCCAGGGTGTCCTCTACTGTGCCCTGTTTTTAAATATACACATATTAACCACTGAGGTTCCTGGCCTTGTTATGGAATCTTATCTACACATGGCTAAAACCTTTCTATCAATCACTTTTCTTAATGGATCTGTTCATCCTCCCACCACCTCCAGACCTCCCTCACCCCGAGTTGTCTACATTGTGTTGTCTCTAGACAAAGTGATTTCCATTTGAGTAGCCACCTTCTGCTCTGCAGGTAGTGATGTAGCAGGAGTGGCCTCCATGGCATGCACACTGTGATCACAGCATGTCCAGTGTTTGGGTTGCTCTTAAGCAGCATGCATAGTTCAGTGTGGGATGCACAGCCATTTCCCATCTGAGAACTCCTGGGAATTTTAATCTCTTGGAGTGCTGGTTTCTTATCTGTGATGACTAGATCATGACTGAAAAGCATAAGAGATAATTGATGTCATAGGCTTAGCCCAGTGCTTGAATGAAAGTAGATGCAACTTAGGTACAAGTTCTTGATTTTATAGAACGCTGATCCTGTCGATGGAAATACTTTAAAAGTTTATGGATATGGTCAAGTTAGATAAGAAGTAGACATGAGAAGATGATGGCACCGACCAGACACAGGCCAACATGTGTCTGTATTGGCTATGTGGACACAGCTTAGGGACAATCCTGAGAATATATCCCAGTGCAAGGAACACCCAACACTCCAGGAATTAGGGTACCAGGTTCTAGTTGGTTCCATTCTAAACTACTATCTGATCTAGAAAGTTACCTTTCTCATGAGAATTGTATTAGTAACAATTTGTGAGTGACTTTGGAAGGTATAAAGTGCTACGCAAGTGTTTGCTGTTAATCAAGATATCATCACTAGTTTTGCCTCACAGGTGTGTTCCAAAGGGGGAAGCACAAGTTCAAATATACTCAAGTTCACCAAAAGCCTGGGAAGCAGAGAAGTGAGGTAATCACATGAATTGTCTGGGGAGAAAGGGGAACTTTATGTTCATGAAATTTTGTAAAAATTGCTTTTATGTCTGTGCTAGATAAAAGCATTCCCATTTCCTACAATAATTCTAGTTCTCACAAGTGTGTTTCAGGAAGCTTCCTTTCTTGGATCAGCAAGAAAGACCATGCTCTTGTCCTTCTTCCATAGGTACCTTAGGAAGGTGGCATTTGCAAGCTAAACTACTGTTTCTCAGTCAACCCTGGAAGACGGATTCCCATTCCTATGTGTTTTTCAGATACAAATGTTGGTTATTTTCTCACTTTTTTCCTCAGTCTTGCATTTTCACTGGAATTCTGGACAACGGGAGAAACACTGCCCTGCATTCTGGCACATTGCTCTGCTTCCAAGTTGGGGGATAGCATGTTAACAAGCAAGAAAACTGGCAATGTTGCACTGGAGAAGCGCAGGGATATATAATAATTGTGTCCATTTCACCTAATGGCTGCTCAATACCAGGCAACGGCAAAGATGAGGGCAAACTGATGGGCAGGCATCGCTGAATTTTTTTTTTTTTTTTTTTTTTTTTTTTTTTTTTTTTTTTTTTTTTTTGTCATTACTGGGGATTGAACTCCGGACCTTCCACTAGCCAGACAGGCACTTATTCTACTGAGCTATCTCCCCAGCCCTGAAATAGTTTTTTGCTTTTCTGACTTTTGTTAATTCATTTATTATCTAGTCTACATTTATGATATGGACAAGTGAACAGGGCCTTGAGGGGAGTGGAGGGCTAGGGAGATGTGACTCCCTTTGCCCCCACCAGGAGATTGCAATCAGTTAGAAAAAGCAGACACAAGAATAAGCAGAACCCTGGAGAGCTTGGCAGCTGTGTGAATCCTGGGTGAGACCTCCAGGGCTGTAGGAATACAGAGGGAGGAGCAATTGATTCAGATGGAGAAACAGGGGTGGCCCCAAAATGAAGACACATTTGACCTGGCCTCAAAGGAGGAAGCAGATGAAAGGCAAAGCAGCTGGGAGTACGCCACAGGCTAAGCCAGTGAAAATTGGC
>PVKN010011253.1:0-21826 GCA_004027915.1 Capromys pilorides | reverse complement strand
ATCTGCTGAGCTATTTGGCCAACCCTTGCACTGTTTTTTTTTTTAAAAAGGGAAAGATGTCAATTCTGTTAAGAAATGAATGATCACAAAGTACAGTTCAAGTAAAAATAATGTATAATAGTTCAAAAACTGAGATGGTTCTTTAAGTGGAACCTGCTAGATTTGCAAGATATATTGTTGAAGGAAAGAAGCACACTGTAGAACAACATGCCTAGTGCGAGGCTACTTGTGGAAAAATAAGGGAGAAAGTGTATTTCCCGCAGATCCATCTATGTGAAAGGAACACAAAACAGAAGGCTTGAAAGGACAAACCCCAAAATGACAACAGAGTTAGTGTCTAAAGAGTGGAAGAAGACGCTTGAAATCAGGGCTATAATTTATCTTATGATAATGTAAGTTAAAGAGATTTTTAACCTGACTCACAATCTTAAATCTTACTCAATATATATCAATGTAAAAAAACTGGGTGCGGCGGTGCGTACCTATAATTCCAGCACTCCAGAAGCTGAGGCAGGAGGATTGCCATGAGTTTGAGACCAGCCTGGGATGTGTAGTGAGTTCAAGGCCAGCCTGAATTACGTAAGCCCTGTCTCAAAAAGCTAAAATATATATGTATATATTGATCCAAGTATTAGTTATAGAATTAAAAATTAATTTAAAAAATTTAAATTTCAATGCTAGAGCTTGAATCCAGAGCCTCATGTGCTAGGCAAGTGCTCTACCACAGAGCAATAACTCCAGATTTAAAAAAAAAATTGAAGAAAAAGTTAGAGAAAATCTATGAGCTGAGTGTAATTAGTCTGAAAGTCACCATCTCTATCTCTTCTCCAGCCTCTATAGTCTTGTGGGGATCTCTCTCTGTCTCTCTCTGTCCTTCTGTCTCTGTCTCTGCCTTTCTGTCTTACACACACACACACACACACACACACACACACACACACACACACAGAGCTATATAGAGGAAACCTGGCTGTAATCCCAACTGAATTATTTCCTAAACGGCATTGAGAAAGAACAGTTTCGTAAGCAGTAGTAGCCAAGATCCTACAGGCAGTTGGACTAAACCCTTGGGAAAGCCTCGTGGAGAGAAGGGGGGCAGAGTGCGTATGCACCTGGGCAGGGTTCCCTCCCTCCTGGGATGTAGCAGTCCTGGCAGTGCCCTCCAGAAGCCCAGCGCATCACCCAGTACATGCAAGGGTCCCACAGGTTCTTATTGAATAAGTGATTGAATGTGAGGTCAAGAATAAGTGTGGAGGCCACTGCCCAAAGCGTACTGCTGGAAGCCAGGGGACTTGACATTGAGGCTATTCTGAACTGTGCCTCACTGTCCCCTGTGGCAAGGTAATTTCCTTCGCTGCCTCTGTTTATGTCATCCCTCCTAGGAAGGGCTTGTATTAGATATCTCTTTCTTCTTGAGTCGTGACTTTTTCTTAAAAGACCAAAAGGACACTAGTAGTCAGGGTTGCTGAGGGTGGTGGGGACCAGATGTTCTCATGCACAGTGGTAGAAGAATGAGAGACAGTCTTCATGAGGCCTTAACACTAGGTGTGTCCAAACACACAGTCATTTTACTTTTAAATGCCTCAGGAAGTAACGGAAGGTGTGGCTGGAGATTTAGGTCCATTGATGTTCAATGCACTATAGTTTATAATGATGAAAACTGGAAACAACTCAAGTATCTAACAAGAAATAGTTAGGTTAATGAATCACACGAAATATTCAGAAATAAAAATAAACTTCTATTTGTTTTTTTAACTAATTAATTAATTTATTTATTTTTGTATTATGGCTGGCTCAGCCTGACCTGGGGCTGGAGCTGGCACAGCCATGTGGTGCCGGGGATTGAACCGCAGTCCTTCCAGTTCCTAAGTTTTCCTAAGCAGGTGCTTTAGACCATTGAACCATCTCGCCGGCCCCTAAACTTCTATTTGTTGACATCAATATTTAGGCTGAAATTGTTCAGTGCTCAAAGCAGATTATAAAATATTATTTAAATACATTGTTTCTTATCACCATTTAAAAGTATATATCTATATCTGATATCGAATTATTATTAAGTAGGGTATTGGTAAGTGGTGAGATCATGGGGAATTATTTTCCTTCCTACTGCTAGTTTATGTGAAAAAGAATGACAGACCTTGACAAAAAATGACCCATGGTCTCAATTGATCATTTTTATTTTTTGTCTGTTTTCTCCAATTTCTCTTCAATTAAAATATACTGCTTGTAAATTTAAAAACTGGTTCAAAAGCCTACAAAATTCTAGAACCTTCTTCACAAAAAGCTACTTGATCAAGTTTCAATATACAAGTCACAGGCAGAAAAGGGCTGGAAGGATGGTCCCTTCTTTGGGAGGCCCTGGGCTCTGTTTCCCAGCAGGAAACAGAATCCATGCACACCCTGAGGTAGTGTTTTGTGGTGGTGTTGGCTCTTGTTCCTTGGTCAAAGTGTGGTCTGGGCAGAGTAGACAAGAATGAGTCGCAGAGGTGGCTAAAAGTAAGAAGGGTGGCCAGCTCAAAGCAGGGTATAAGGATCATGCTTTGCACAAGCTGGGCCTCAGGAGGTTGACAGAGTTCTAAGTCCCACACACTTGTCCTGGCTGAAAATAACAAGCTCTTTGCCATCCTTCCCTCTTCTATTTCAAAGTGATCCTGAATCGTTAACGCCAGTCTCCCAACTGTGTGGATCGTTCGTTTCCCAGAGTGGTTGAGGCTGCGTCTCCTAACTGACCACTAACCACAATCAGCTCTGTTCTCTTCTGGTTCCTGAAATTCAGAAGCAGATGGTGGGGTGTTGGAGGCAGCCCCTACTGAAAGCTAAGAAGAAAGTAGGGGGGAAAGGCCAGGGATAGAGGAAGTTGCAGTGGTTCTCACTCTTAGTCCCCAGGGTTTTCCTTCCTGTGAAGCCCAACAGTCTCCAGCCAGATTTCCTGTTCCCTTGGCCCCATCAGAATGGGGAGCTGCCTCAGTGTGACAGTTGAGGTGGAGGTGAGCCCTTGACTGGGACAGCTCTAGGTTTTCCCCTCCCTCCCTCAGGATGTTGGGAGCCACTCTATTCCCTGAAATTCCTTAGACCAGTGCTGTCGAACCTTGTAGAGTCTCCAATGATATGAGCAGCCCTCTGTAGCGGTCTTCCCACAAGCTGGCCTCCACTGCCTTAGGCTGTTGGTCTTGCTCATTTCAAAGGAATCCTGTACACTCTGTTTCACCAGGATTTTGGCGGGCTTAGTTGTATGTGCTGTTTGAAGCTAAGCGCTAATGTGGACCTGTGATGGGGAGCTGAGAAAAGCTGGGTGACAGTGCTAAGTTCAAGAGCTGGGGAGAACTTCTCTGAGTACCCCTAACCTCTTGGGGGAGGAGAATTCAGTCTCTGGGGTTAGACCTCCCTCTGCCCCGCCCCAGCCTCCTGCCTAGAGGACATAAAAGCCCAGATTCTGTGAGGGGAGTTCCCAATGTCAGGCGAGCTGAGGTCCTGGGGCCTGTTGGTGACTGTAGCTGTCAAGGGTGTGGAGGCCTGGTTTTGCCCATAGACCAGGTCTCTTGAGCTGGATCTGGGTCTGGAGGCAGGAGTGAGGGATCTGGGAGGAGAGAGAGTGTGGGGCTCCCTTCTCCCACGTGCTTGAGGTACATATATGGTTAGGGGTCTCATTGCAGAGATGAAGCTGGTCCTGGCCCTCACAGGACTCCTGGCCACCCTGGTCCTGCCTCAGTCCTCTGACAGTGCCGTTCCAGGTAACAGTTCAGAAAGGAGGGAAAAGGAGAAGTGCGAGGGTGGCTCTGAGGCCCAGACTGCTCAGCAGACTCTCGGGGTCTGGGACCTGACCTTGTGGTTCATGCTCTGCTCAGCTGCCCCTGAGGAGAGGGAGACCTCGATGGTGCTGACTTGCATGAAGAAGGCCAAACAGCTAGTGGACAAGGCCTACAAGGAGCGAAGGGAAAGGTGCGGACACGGGGCGCGGCCCAGAGGAGGGCAGCCTGCCCTAGGCCTTTCAGAGAGGAGTGGGCAGCAGGAAGCTTGGGGATGAGGTGGGGGCTTAGTGGGGGGTGGGGGTGGACTCTGCCTCTGGGTCTCTGAGCGTGAGAACATCTTCAAAACTGCCGCTCCTGGAGCCTTGTCTTGTCTGGACACCCAGCTCCATAATCTTTTTTATAAACAGAAACCTTCCCGTGTTGCTTGTCCACTGGTGGATTGGGGAACACCCAGCTGAGTATCTCTGCATCCTTTCTCCAGTTCTCCTTTTTTTATTTTTATTTTTATTTTATTTTTTTGAGACAAGGTCTCACTATGTAGCCCAGGCATGTCTCAAATTCACAGCCATCTGCCTGCTCCAGCCTCCTTACCACTGGGATTGCAGACATGCACCACCACCCCTGACTTCGGTTCTTTCCCATGCAGCATCAAGCAGCGGCTTCGTAGTGGCTCGGCCAGCCCCATGGAGCTCCTGTCGTACTTCAAGCAGCCCGTGGCTGCCACCAGGACCGCAGTGAGGGCCGCTGACTATCTGCATGTGGCCCTAGACCTGCTCAAGAGGAAGCTGCAGCCCTTGCGGCCAGGGCCTTTCAATATCACTGGTAACAAGGCTCTCCCACCTCAGGCTCCTGCTTCCGGAAGGACCCCGCCTAGTGATCCCAGCTGTGTCCCAGTGTGCCCCAGCCTCTTCCCCCCTCCTCCCCAAGGCGTCTCAGAGGCACGCTAGCATCCCTCCCTCCGCTTCTCAGCCTAGGCCCCCAGCTCCAGGGAGCTTGGGGATCCAGCCTCAGTTTTCCTAGAATAGCAAAGGAGATTTAGCTCTCCCATCCCTCTTCCCTGGCAGATGTGCTCACACCGGCTCAGCTGGATCTGCTGTCCAAGTCCAGTGGCTGTGCCTACCAGGACTTGAAGGTGAGCTGCCCAGAGCAAGACAAATACCGCACCATCACCGGTCACTGCAACAACAGGTAGGGCTCAGGGAGTCGTCCTTGTCCTGCTCCTGGCTCCCACCCACCGTGCCACCCAATGTCAGCACCCCCGTGCCTCCCGCAGACGCAGTGCCACCCTGGGGGCCTCCAACCGCGCCTTTGCGCGCTGGCTGCCCGCCGAGTACGAGGACGGCGTGTCGCTGCCCTACGGTTGGACGCCCGGGGTCAAGCGCAGCGGCTTCGCGGTGCCCCTGGTGAGCACGGCAGCGGGCAGAGAGAAGCCCAAACCCTGGCGGTGCGGGACGAGGAGCCCGCTGACGCCGGGTGTTCCGCAGGCTCGCGCGGTCTCCAACGCCATCGTGCGCTTCCCCAACGAGCAGCTGACGCCGGACCAGGAGCGCTCGCTCATGTTCATGCAGTGGGGCCAGTTCATCGACCACGACCTGGACTTCACCCCCGAGCCCGCCGCGCGGGCTGCCTTCCTCTCCGGTGTCAACTGTGAGACCAGCTGCCTGCAGCAGCCACCCTGTTTCCCTCTTAAGGTGCGCCCCGGCCTGCCCCAGCACGTGGCTCCCGCCGCAGTCTGGCCCTCTGTGTGTCGGGGTACTGCCTGACCCCTCTGTCATCTCCAGAGTTAGGGCCGTTGGGTGACTGAAATGCTCCCGCTGGAATTCCTGCTCTCCGAGGGGCTGGGAGAGAGCTCTGGGATGAGGCCCCTCAAATGTCCCTTACATTTCGGTGTAGCTGTCCTGTGCTCGGTCTTGGTTCCCCTCTTCTGACACAGGGGCACTAGGGTACCACACAGAGCAGGGCACAGGGTAGGGGGCTGCAGGCCCACCCTGGAAGGGAGGGAAGAGGAGGGAAAGGAGAGAGAGCCTGAGAGGGACAGGAAGAAAGAGACAGAGAAGGACAGGGGAGAGTGAGAGACAGAACCCAACAAAGGAGAGGTGGAGTTGGGGAGAGTGAGCTAGAGTTTAGGGACCAAATCAGAGAAGAAGGAGGAGGAGTCAGAGCGCTGGCTGCACCCCCTCTCAGGCGTCCCCACATTCCACCTCAGTGTCCTGCTGGTTCCTCCTGAAACTCAGAGGCACTGAGCTTGTGGTTCCCCAGATAGTGGCCCTGTTGGGCCTTTGAGAAGCCTCCCTACCGGCTGAGGGGGCCAGGGGTCCCAAGGGCAGGGGTGGGCAGCTCCTGCCCGCTGTCTGCCCTTGAGAGTCCGTCTAGTTTCACTCTGTGCCACAGATCCCCCCCGATGACCCTCGTATCAAGAACCAGAACGACTGCATCCCCTTCTTCCGCTCCTGCCCGGCCTGCACCAGCAGCAACATCACCATCCGTAACCAGATCAATGCGCTCACCTCCTTCGTGGATGCCAGCATGGTGTACGGCAGTGAGGACCCCTTGGCCAGGAACCTGCGCAACTTGACCAACCAGCTGGGGCTGCTGGCCGTCAACCAGCGCTTCCAGGACAATGGCCGGGCCCTGTTGCCCTTTGACAACCTGCATGATGACCCCTGTCTCCTCACCAACCGGACCGCACAAATCCGCTGCTTCCTGGCAGGTCAGCTCTGGGGCTAAGAAGTGGCATGGAGGGGCCTAGGGAGCATTTCCGGTGGGAGCCACTGTGAGCCTGTTTGTGAGCAACATGTGGGCTCCCTGTAAGAGGCGCTGCCCTCCTCATCTTCTTATTAGCCTTGTTGCCTTGGTGACAAGTTGAATGGAGACAGAAAGGAAAGCAAAAATAAATTAAAAATCCCTCCATCTAAGATGGAGACCCAGGGCTGGTCAAAGAGCCTTTATCCATTGTAGTCTCTCTCTTTTCCTGTCTGGACTCTGGAAGAAAGGAGAGTTGAGTTGCACAGGGGCAGGGAACTAGAAGACAGAGAGCAGTATGGTGTCCCCATCCTCTGGAGCCCCACTGCGATCTGCAGCCAGTGTGGTAGTTTTAATTTTATTTGTTTTAAAAATTTTATTTATTTTAAATTAAATAAAAACTTCAGTCTCTCTGTTGTACTAACCACATGTCAAGTGCCCAGTAGCCTACTGGGATAGCGGTTCCTCTATAGAGTGATGCAGAACTAGATTGATTTCATCTTCTCAGACAGCTTTAGTTGACAGTGCTGCTACGGAATACCACCTGCTACCTGCCTGGACTGCCTGTTAAATGTGTGGGTGGGATTTCAAATATGAACACCTGGCAGTTTAGGGTAAGGTTGAGATGGTGATGTAGGCACACCCAGAAATGTTTCGATCTTTCCCTGAGCCCCTGGGAGGAGAACCAAGGTCAGTGCCAATGTGAACTTCCTGGGGAAGGGGCCAACCCTCTTCAGGACAGCATTCCTTGGCCAGACATGGCTGCCTCCAGCCTGGCCATGACCAGCTATATGTCCCTACCCTAGACCATTGTGATCTTTAGCTACTCATGGGATGGAGAATCTCCTGTCAGAGGATGCTCTTTCCTGCTAGAATTTCCTTTCTAGAGTTGACACAGGCTGATTGCAGTCTTACTGAAGCAGCCCTGACTCTAGCTCTCTGGGCCCTTGAGGGAAAGGTGGAGAGAAGACTAGAGGAGCCAAAGGTTCTTGTTCAGTTTTGCTGAACAGAGTACCAGGTGTGCATTCCATGTATCCTGTACCTGCTGCTCCTGTCCTGCCATAGACTGGTAGTAAGGATGGGGTTAACAGTGTTGCTCAAGTGGTAGTGATTCCCCGGGGTCCTGTGTTGAGAAGAAGTTCGAGTTTCCTCCAATTTTGGCAGGAAAGTGTGCTGTGATTGTTAACTGTATTTGATAGGGGCAGGAAAATAGCCAAGTCAACATGCATGCTGCCCTGTGGGCCTTTCTGAATTAAGAGAATCAGCTAAGTTGGTAGTGTTCCTGGGTCCTAAACTCATGCCAGGCCCGGCGCTAAGCTGCATGGGTTGATGTGTGTTGCAAAGGATGGTTACAAAAAAGCTCAAGGCTTGGACTTGGTCCTCAAGAAGTCTCTAGTTTTAGCCATAGGAAGTTGACAGGTCACGGGCTGGACCTGATACCTATTGAGTGAACACTCTTGTCGGGAATTGTCCTTGAGCCGGTAAGGAGCTGTCATGGCAGGAGGCCTGGGGGGTGGGGTGGCTCCTGGAAGAGTGTAAAGGGAGCCTGGTGTGCAAAGGTGGGTGGAGAGCAGGCCGGATGAGAGGCATTTTGGGCCTTGGCTAGACAGGGAGTTTCAGTGAAGCAAATCTTTTCTGGGCTGGAGGATTTTAAAAATGACAGTGGCTTTTGCTTACCACAGGGGACACCCGCTCCAGTGAGATGCCTGAGCTCACTTCCATGCACACCCTTTTTGTTCGTGAGCACAACAGGCTGGCCACAGAACTCAAGCGCCTGAACCCCAGATGGGATGGAGAGAGGCTCTACCAGGAGGCCCGGAAGATTGTAGGGGCCATGGTCCAGGTAGGTTGCCCTGGGTGTCGGGAAGATTCAGGCTCAAGATGTGCCTCTGTCGCATCACAGCCGTGCGGTGTCCCACCCTAGGCAAGTGGCTTTTCCTCCTGAGGCCTAGCTTCTTCATCCTTGGTGCTGAAAGGATGAAGTGACCCTCAGGAAAACCAGACAGATATGAAGGGCTGACAGGGCTACTGTCTCCTCTGTCCTCCCTCCTCACCTTGCTTCTTTCCTGTGGGTCCAGGAAGGTGTTGGGAGGGTTTGCCAGGAGGGTTCAGCTGTCTGGCACACAGTAGCTGCTTGGGGAAGGTTCCTCACTTCTTCTGTCTCATTGTCACCCCTGGCTGTGCTCTTTGTTCTGACTTTGTCATCATCCAGCTGACCTCTATGCGACACTGACCCCTGGGCACTGTTCCTGGTTCTCTCCTGACTTTTGATGCTCCATGGCTACCTGTCTGTCCCCAAGAAGAATGGGGACATCTCTCTCTGTCTCTTTGTTTCTATCTTTGTCTCCATGTAACTCTCTGTCTCTGTCTGTCTGTCTGTCTGTCTGTCTGTCTGTCTCTCTCTCTCTCCCTCAGGTTCTGGAAAGGGAAAGAGGTGCAGGTATTGAAGGTGAGTTAGGTGAGTTTTTAATTGGCCTAAGATGCAAGTGAGATTCATTTCAACATTGGAGGAAATGTGACAGTCCAGACTCCAGGGTGAGACTATTCCACGTCTTCCCTTTTTATTAGGGGAAATGGTGCAAGAGCCTTATTCCTTCCTGCCTCCCTCCCTTCCACAAACCTGTACTGAACTCAACTGCGGGCCAGGAAGTGCTGGGCCCTGGGGGTGATTTCAATACCCTCAATTTCCCTGGCTCTCAAGGAGTTTATATGACAATAGGTATGGGACATTAATAATTCACAGGAAGGAGGCTAATGCAATGGCTATAATAAAGAGCTTTACTATTTAATTCTCTAAGGCAGAGGATAATACAATTATCCCTGTTTTACTCTTGAGGTTCAGAGATGTCAATCAGTGGCCCAAATTCACACAGCCAGCAAATGGTAGAGCTCTGTTTATGCTCCTTAGTGCTACTGTGTTAGGTTTAGATCTGGTAACACACACTGGGAGAGGCAGCTTCCTGACCACGGACAGGTGGAAAGCATCCTCCAAGCCAGGAGTAGGCAGAGACTGCAGGGAGTAAGGTGGGAGGCTATTTACAGTGGTTTTTTTCTAGATCATCACCTACCGCGACTACCTGCCCCTGGTACTGGGGCCAGCGGCCATGAGGAAGTACCTGCCTATGTACAGTGGCTACAATGAATCAGTGGACCCGCGGATTTCCAATGTCTTCACTAATGCCTTTCGCTATGGCCACACCCTCATCCAGCCCTTCATGTTTCGCTTGAATAGTCAGTACCAGCCCATGGAGCCCAATCCCAGAGTGCCACTCAGCAAAGTCTTTTTTGCCTCTTGGAGGGTGGTGCTAGAAGGTGAGTGGAAGCTGGGTCCAGAGAAGGGGAACTGGCAGCTGGGGGTGGGGTATAGGCAGCTAGGGTGTGGGGAGATGTTCCTTCTTTGTGTCCTTGGGGACCTAGTGTAACTTTCCTATCTCAATGTATCTGACTCTGCTTTCAGTCTTGAGTATGCACAGGAGGGGTGGAGAGGGCTCGCAGAGGGAGCTGAGTCCCTCCAGTGTGTTGTGACAGTGCTGTGAAGGCCAGGGGCTGGGAGCATCCCAGCCTTGCATGTCTGATGTGTGTGCAAGAGTCATGCAGTGCCCCAGGAGGACCTGCTTACTGTGGTCACCTCAGAGCCAAGCCCCCTGTCCCCACAAGGACTTGCTTTCACTCCCATCTGTGCTCTGGCACTGAGGGGAACTTTCTCCTCTAGCTTGTCTTTCTTGTCCCCAGGGGGCATTGACCCCATCCTCCGCGGCCTCATGGCCACCCCTGCCAAGCTGAATCGCCAGAACCAAATAGTGGTGGATGAGATCCGGGAGCGACTCTTTGAACAGGTCATGAGGATCGGGCTGGACCTGCCAGCTCTGAACATGCAGCGCAGCCGCGACCATGGCCTCCCAGGTGAGGGCTCACAGGAGTCTCCTCATTCCCGTTTTCCAGATAGCCCATGTCTTCCCTTCCATTTGAGGGCCTTACCCTTTCCAGTGCCCCAAGCAGCTCAATACTTCCCCCAACCCAACACCTTGACAGCTTCTTGTGTGGTTCTTACCTGGCCTGTAAGGTGTCCCGACCAGGGTAGATAAATTATAAATGACCAAGACGGTCCTCCATTCTGTGGAGGCAGCCATGGGCTCAGGGGAGATCTGTCCCCCAATGCTTTGCTTTCAGGAATCTACCTAGGCCAGTCCCTTCCCTCTCCCTGGGCCTCTTTGGTGAATTCCCAGTTTTTTGGGGCCCCTTTGCAAGCTGTGACCTTCAGAGTTGTGACAGCACCCTAGTAAAAGTAATGCATGGTCTGAAAGACTCTCTCTGACATGGGTCATGCTCACTGTCCACGACTCTGAGGGGAAGAGACTATTACTCTCACTTGACTAATGAGTACATAGGCTGGAGGATGTTCCGAACCGGGCCAGGTGTTCTAGCCAAGTTGGGGATGATCTGGAACTTGGACCTAGCCCAGCCTACCTTCAACTTGTATGTGTGTCACGGGCTAGCCTCTATGACACACCGTACTCCTCTTGGGTCAGACAGATGCACGGGGCTGCTCCTAATTTGGACCTGATGGGAGTTGTGCGGGAGGGCAACAGAAGGACAGTGAGGCTCCAAGAAGACCCAGACATCCCTCTAGGTCTTGAGCCGAGTGTTCAGGGTTCCTCTGCCTGTAGTTTCATCTCATAGTGCCTTCTCCACCTAGCAGAAGCAGAGGGACCTGCCATGGTCACCTATCTCCTTCCTTGTACAGGGTACAATGCCTGGAGGCGTTTCTGCGGGCTTCCACAGCCTCAAACAGCAGGCGAGCTGGGCTCAGTTCTCAGGAACCTGGACCTGGCACGGAAGCTGGTACAGCAGTATGGCACACCCAACAACATTGACATCTGGATGGGTGGGGTGGCTGAGCCTCTGCAGCCCAATGGCCGCGTGGGCCAGCTCCTCGCCTGCCTCATTGGCACCCAGTTCAGGAAGCTTCGGGACGGCGACCGGTGAGGAGGGGCCTGGGTGACTCAGGCTCACTGGATGGCCCTGGGCTCTCCTTGAACTTATCCTCCAGTGTGTTCCAGGGAAGTTCCATGTCACCCTCGTATGCTTTGACCCTGTGGGGGTGTAGCTTAGAGCATACTGGAACCCTGACTGTGAGGGACAGAAGACAGAAGCAATGGCACTTTCTTTTCTCTGCTTTTATGTGAACAGTTATAGAAATGTCAGTCACTACTGAATAGTACCGATGTAGCTTTCCCATGACTTCTCTCTGTGTCACTTCACTGTGGCTCTGACATCTATATGTCTAGCTCTTACCCACCCTCTGCTGGCCCCCCAGGACTCCCCCAAGGCCTGCGGATGCAGCTCTGTGCACAGGGCTTCATGACTCAGGCTAGACCTGGCGGCTTCTGGGCTGGAACTGTGGAGGCAAGCAGGCAACGTGTTGTACTCCATGCTGTGGGCAGGGGGCCTTCAGTGGCCTGGGGTGCTCCTGTGTCACAGAGCAGAGCCTTGTATGCTGCAGCCCAAGCCAGGCAACCCCACTGGCCCAGGACCTACCATCCCAGTGACCCCCCAGGCACAGTGTTCGTGACATCCCTTGCAGGTTTTGGTGGGAGAGCAACAATGTGTTCAGCATGCAACAGCGGCAGGCGCTGGCCACGATCTCTTTGCCCCGCATCATCTGTGACAACACAGGCATCACCACTGTATCCAAGAACAATATCTTCATGTCCAACTCCTTCCCCCGGGACTTTGTCAAGTGCGACACTCTCCCTGCACTGAATCTGGCTTCCTGGAGGGAGGCATAGAGGGGAGGTGAGAGCGCACTGTCATGAGGGGTCCAACTGGGCCAGCCTTGGTACCGTGGGGAGCTCCATTCCTTCTTCAGGGTGCTGGCCGGGAAAATAGCTTGTGTGTGTGTGTATGTGTGTGTGTGTGTGTGTGTGTGTGTGTACTTGAGTGCATGCATATGCTTATGTTTACATGTTTGTGTGTGTGCATGTGTGCCTGGCATATAAAATAGCATGTGTGGATCATCTGTGAAGATGGATAGAGTTTAATGTGCTGTGTGTGTCACTGACACGAGTGCGTGCTTGCTGCGCACGGGACTCTCCAGTGCATTGAAAGCAGCAGAGCAGATTGATGAGAACAGCTCAGGCTGACATCCTGGCTCTGCAGCTGATGAGCTGCGTGACCTTGGACAAACTACCTAATCTCCCTAAGCTGCGCTTTCTTCCTTGTAAACAGCAGCTATTACTCCTCTGAGGGCCCGCTTGCGTCCTGTAGTTCATTCCCTGAGCACCCACTGTATATCAAGCACTGTGCTAGGCACGGGAAACTCAGAGCGGCAGGACCAATACCCTCGGTGCCCTTGGGAGCTTGCACAGAGACTGTGTCCCAGTTAGCAAGGGTGAACCAATGGCCCTGGAGCAAGGAGTCTCTAGCGATTGGGCCACGTGGCCAAGTTCTGGGCCTCACTGGTTGGGCTCAGCCACAGGTCTCCTTTGTCTTACTCTGTTCTCTTATTTGCAGGATCCTTCCTGGAGAGGAGTAAGGGCCCTGGGTCCTTCTGTACCATTTGTTTGTACCTGATGTTTACATAATAAAAGGGGATAAAGGATGGGGACTTCCTTCTGTCTGTGAAGGGAGTAGGCCCTGAACTTGAGGTCTGTGTGCTCTATGTCTCAGGGCTCCTTGATCTTAGCCGGGGTGAAGACTCCAGGGCAGGCATTTTCCACACATGCAGGGCAGGTGGTTCTCAGAAGTGCAGGGGACAGGCCACCCACTGAATAGACCCTCATCCCTCACCTCCCACCACTGCCACCTTGCAGAACCCGGATGTGGTCACCAAGGGCTAATGTTTGTTGATTCTGCAGCAAAGGTTTGCTGAATGTTTATTCTGTAAGGTGCTGGGAAGCAGAGGGCACGAGAATGCTACCCTGTGGGAGTGAAAGAGCCACGGTCTGGTGGGAAGGGCTGTCCTCCATGACAGAGACCCCAGGCTCCTGCATACCCCGAGTCCAGCACAGTATGTTGGAGGCTCAGATTGGTAGACTCCTCCTCACTCTGTTTCAAGTGATCAGGCCAAACAGTAGGGACAGCAGACGGCTGGGCTCAGAGGGCAGAGCCAGTGCATGCCCCTGGCAGTCTTGCCTGGCTGTGGACTCCTAGCTGGTAGATCCCCTCCAACCCTCCCCAGTTTATGCACAAGGGAGAGGGGCACCAAAGCTGGGAGCCACAAAGTTGTACTCAGGGTCCCTGGGGAAAGGGAGGCTGCCACCAGGGTGCACAGCAGGACAAATCTCCTTGTCCTCACCTCGCTGATGAGGAGTGGGCTTGGAGGAAGTGGAGGGCCACATCTGAGGTTGGGAAGATGTGCGTACCAGAGGCAGGCTCTTCCCATGGGCTATAGCTAAGTATCTCCTTCTCCTATCCCACAAATCAGGGGATCTAGACTGCCCTTACTCAGAGGGCCACTGGAAATGAAGAAGGTGTGAATGTATATTGGGGAGCAGCCAAAAGAATGCTCTTGAGCTGCCCCTTTGGAGATTTGATAAGTCCTAAGCACTGCTCTGGAAGGGAAGGGTGTTTCCCAGACAGCTGGAAAAAAAATACATTTTAGCAGGAGGGGAATCTAGGCTTGTCTGTCCTGCCTGTTTGGTCCCTCGGCACCCACCCACTTAGCTCTTCCTGCCACCCCACTGCTTCATGTCCCCAGGAGCCCTCACCTCTTCCCTTCTTCAGTGGCTCACTCTTGGAACCTCCTGTAGATCCATGAATACAACACTTTGGGCAAAAGCTGTGGCTGCACTGTAAAGCTGTAGTTACTTAGTGGGCGATGATTCCAAGGCCCAGCTTTGGAAAGAAATGGGGTCATTGCCAGCATCTTAGTCAGTCATGGATGTTTACTGAGTGCTTAGCGTGGAGCACCATGCTGAGTGCCACGCCATGCTCAGAAGCTTACGAACTAGCCTGGGAGGACAGGAGGAGAGATAAAGCTCACAGGCCAGTGTCTCAGCCAGTCTCATTTAGGGGTGAGGTTGGCAGACATCCACCAACCAGGACTGGCAGGGTGTCTCAGAAAGTCCACATCATGAATGAAGGGAAGATTTCCATGGGCCTGGAAAGGTTGGGTTGGGAAGGATAGAAACCAAGCAGAACAACTGCAAAGGCCAGGACAGCTGCCCTTAGAGTTGAGTAAGCTGTTCATTGGGTGAGTGCAGGACAGGCTGAGAGGAAGTTGGGCCTGGGGTGTGCAGCTCAAAGGGACCAGGGCACTGAGTGTACACAAAGTGCCATTGTGGGCCACAGGAAGTTTTTCTCTGCAAGGTGGGAGGCCAGGACCTCAGGCCTCTAATTCTCCTCTGAGGCCCAGGGGGAGAGGTCCAGCTCCTCAATGTCAGAGCAGTTCACAAAGCCTTGGGGGTAGCTGTTGGCCCGGAATGGGTTCAGTGGGACCTTGGTGATGCGGGTGTTGTCACAGACAAGGCGTGAGAAGGACATTGTCCGCAGGGCGGCCTGCTGCTTCTCTGTGAAGACTCCTGGGTTTTCCCACCAGAACCTGCACAGACAGAAAGAAGCAGGGTCTCAACCTGGCCTGGCTGATGGCCCCTCCCCGCACTGACAAAGGAGGTCGCTGTGAACATGAGGAGCTGGACTCGTGCTGAGGAGTTAGTCCTTATGCAGGACACCAGGCAGACTCCTGGGGAAGGGGTTTCCCCGTCTCCTGGCGTGGAGGTTTCACTTGCCTGTCTCCATCACGGACCCGCTGGAACTGGTGGCCCAGGAGGCAGGCCAGGAGAGGCCCCACCCGGCCCCTCTCCACCAGGGGCTCAGCAGTGGCTCCCACCCAGATGTCGATGTTGTCAGGTGTCTTGTAGAGATCCATTAACTTCTTGGCCAGCATCTCGTTCTTCAGCACAACGCTCAGCTCTTCTAGGGTCTGTGGCTGCGAGAGGCCGCAAAAGCCTCTCCAGGAGTTGTACCCTAGGGTGGGAAGCTGAGGCTGTCTCATGGCAGGGACTTCCTGCTTATTGTCTTCTTTGGGAACATACCCATTCCAGGTCCATTAGGCCCAGAAAACCAGGACACGGATACCGGCTACTGTTTCTATCTGTGGTATTTTGGTCTTGGCAGGGTGGGGTGGTGCTGGCAGCTTTCTGGGTACTTACCATGGCTCTAGACACCATTGTAAGCTCTATACAGATATGTGAATGAGGGAGCAGAAATGTTAAGTGACTTGCCCCTGGTCCCATGACTAGGAAGTGGCACAGCTGGGGATTGAACTCAGGTAGTCCGATCTTAATTACATTAAATTGCTGTTCATGAGTACAAAAGAAAATATTAATAGTCACTGGCTTAACTTGTTTTAGATTTTTGTTGGTCTCATTTTCATCTAAAGAACTCTAAGACAGTACCAGATGTGGTTATGTCTCTGATGACAGAGAATGAGAGTTCACATCACAGGTGAGCAAAGTAGGTTTTATAAACCAGCCAGCTCTTTGCTCAGAACTGATCAGTGCTCGTGGGTTTCTGGGGAGAGGTTCCAGGGGCCCCAGAAGGCAGCTACAAGTTCTCCAGGCCAGCCCTGACCCTAGGCCCACTCACCAGGCTGTCCGTGGTCCCGGCCTCGCTGGATGTTAATGGCAGCCAGGTCAAAGCCGTGGATGGTGTGAGTCGGTTGGAAGAGCTTGTTGCGCAGCTCCCCTGTCATCATTTTATTCTGATCCGCAGACTTGGCCTTCTTGGCCAGCAGGCCCCGTACCAGGGGATCGATGCCACCTGCAAAGGGAGACCCAGAGGCCCTCCTTGGGGTGGGAGTCAGGCATGGACACCTTCTGTGGTTAAGGCAGCATCAACTGAACATGCTAGGGCAAGGGGAGTCTGGGCTGCCTGACTCTGGTGGTGGAAAGGGGTGCTCATGGGAGAGCAGCACGAATATGATGGCACCCTCAAATTCTAGTTCACAGACTTAGCTCCTTTTCTTTCCGTTTATCCTCCTGGGAACACTGTAATACCGGAAGCAGCAGCCTTAGGACATGGCCCTGACTCGTCAGGCCCTAAGGAAAGTCAGCCCCAGCCCAAGACAAAGGAAGGCTGTTTCCAACCTTTGACACTTCATGGAGGAGAACAGGAAAGAGCCACTTAGTTGCCAAGCCCATGAACTCTTTCTTCAGAGGTCAGAGAAGCCAAGGGCAGGGAGTGGAGGCAGAGAAATCCTGGACAGCTCAGAAGCAGGAAGGAAATAACAACAACTAGTATTTATCAATTACTTCCTGTGTGTCAGGAAGCACCCTTGTAGGGTGCTCTACGTGTTGACCTCAGTTAATTTTTTAGAACATGCTCATGAGTTGAGTACTGTTATTGTCTCCATTCTTACAAAAGAGGAAACAAACAGGCTCAGTGAGATGAATTCACAGGCCTAAGTTCATACAGGAGGTGCTGGGATCTGACTTCTAAGCCAGGTTGCCCTATCAGTGGACCACAGAAGGGGCGAGCCAAGGGAGCCCTTTCCCAGCAGGCCTTACCCTCTTTGACTATCCTCCAGCTGTTGAAGAAGACGGTGTGCAGAGGCAGCTCTGGTTCCGGACCCCATGGCTGATAATTCTCATCCAGGCGAGATATGGTAGCAGGGACCTCCAAGTGGCCAAAGCGGAAAGCAAAGGTGAAGACATTGGAAATTCGGGGATCTACAGATTCATTGTAGCCTTGGTAAGGGGGGATCCACTTCTGCATCTCAGAGCCTAGCACAATGGGTAGGTAGTCCCTGAAGGTGATGATCTGGAGGGAAAAATAAGTCATGAGGAAAGGGTATGGGAGGGGTTAAACTTTCGTAGAAGGAAACCCTAGAGAAACTGCCCCCGAGAGAGATGAGCAGTCAAAAATCAAGGACAGCAAACTGATAGTATTGAAGCCTTGGCCCCATAATCCGGTCTGGTGCTAATCTGGTCAGCCTGTGGTCCTGGCCACGATGGAGCCCACTGTCTCTTTGCTCTTTAGCCTTGGCTCTTCACCAAGGAGACCCAGGCAGGTGGCTTCTGCTTCACTAGGAGGTTGCTTAGCAACGGCAGGCAGCCAGGAAAGAACTTTCTTGCCCTGCAAATAGCACCAGCAGCGATGGAGTGGGAAGCTCAGAACACAGGAGGCATGGAGTGGACCAGAATGGCACTAGGAGGACTCAGGAAGCCAGGTTGCCACTGGAGCGAGAACCCATAGAAGTAGACCAGAACCTGTGTGCCAAATCTGAACAAGGTAATGGCGTGCTCACATAGATTTAAATAGGATTTAGCTTTTTTTTTTTTTTTTTTTTTGCGGAACCAGGGATTGAACTCAGGACCTTGCACTTGCCAGGCAGGCATTTGTGCCCCTGAGCCATCTCCCTGGTCCATGCATTTTCTAATATAATAATGAAAATGTCTAAGACACAACTGAAAATCACCTCTAATACCAAGAACCACGAAGATAAATTTTTGAATGAGAAAAAACAATAACTGATGCCAATACCAATCTGATTCAGATACTAGCATTATTTGGTAAAGATTCTAAAGCAGCCACCTTAAAAATCCCTCAATAGTCACAGATTTTCCAGGGGGGGGGGGAAACAAGTAAAATAAAACCTCAATATTTCAGTAAAGAAGTAGAAGTTATTTTAAAAAATAAAATCATGAAACAGAGACTATCATACCTAAAATTAAAAACAAATTTAGATAGACGCCATAGTAAAATAGTAATGATAGAGGTTAAGCCTGAAAACAGAATAGCAAAGTTCACTCAAACTGCAGAACAGAGAGAAAATAGACTTAAAATATCTCAGATGAGTGTGGTGGCACACACCTCGGATCCCAGAACTCTGGGACGCTGAGGCAGGAGGTTCACAAGTTCAAGTGTAGCCCATAAAACTTAGCGACTTGGCCAGATCCTGTCTCAAAAATTAAAAACAAAGGTTGGGAGTAGCTTAGTAAGAAGTTCCTGGGAACAATCCCCAGTACTGTATCAAGCAGGCAAACAAAATGAAACAGAATGAAAAAATCTCCAGCAAACCAGAGCCTCAGAGTTCCGTGGGATATTAATAAAAGTTTTAGCATTCATATCAGTGGAGTTCCAGAAATAGAGAGGAAAGGGGGTGAAACTGAAAAAAATATTTTAGAAATGATGTCTAAAAATTTCCCCAAATTGGTGAATGATATACATTTATAGATATAAGCTGGACTAATTCTAAAGAGCATAAACCCAAAGAAGTTCATTTCAAGGTGTAGTATAATTAAATTTCTGGGAATGAAATACAAAAAGTTTTAAAGGCAATCAAAGAGACAAAGGACCAATACCTAGAATATATAAAGAATTTTGAAAAATTAGACCACACTCCCCTCCCCAATTTAAAGACTCAATAAAAAAAAAAAAATGGGCATCTGGACTGAATAGACATTTCTCAGATGAAGAAGTACAAGTGGCCAATAAAATACGTGAAAAAAAATGTTAAACACCTTTGGCCATTTGAGAAATACAAATTAAAATAATGCTGATATTCCATCTCACTATTTTACTCCAGAACGAATGGATATGAAAAATTAACTAACAAGTACTAGAGAGGCTACGGGGTGGGGGTAGAAGAAGGAATCCTTCTTCCAAACTGGAAACTATCTAGTATCCTCCAACAGTGCGATTGTTATACCATGGAATGCTAGTCAGCACTAAAAAAACTACTGATACCTGAGTTGGATGAATCTCAGATATTACGTTTAATGCAAAAAACCCCTCTCAAAAGGAAGCATGCTGCATAATTCCATTACATAGCATTTGTGAACTAGCATGATGACAGAGGAGAACAGGTTAGCATTTTCTAGGCATCATTTGGTGAGGGTAGTAGTGGCTGTAAAAAGGTGGCATCAGAGTCTTGTTCGTGGGGCTAAGTCATTTCTTCATGGAGTTTTCATAGAGCTGCACACATTTGCACCCATGTCCCCCACACAGATGACTGTGTTCATAGCTCATGAAATTGAACAACTCCTCGGTTTGCATTCACATTAACTCCCTGATCAACATTGGTTTTGCTTTTGTTTTGCTGTGATAGCAAAACATTAACATTAGGGGAGGCTGAATGAAGGGCACACAGATCCGTCTGTGGATTATTTTCCAATTTCTTGAGAAGTTGTAACTTTGAAAATAAAATGTTTTAAAAAGTATATATATGGTTAACATCAGCCTACCAACCTTGCTAAGACTCTCAGGTTAGTCAATCAGCCAGTCTATGATACCCATAGATACCCATGCCCGTTTCACGTGGCTTAGGCATAGAGAATGTAAAAGGAAAAGAATGAAATCAAAGTAGCTCAAGTCATTGTCAGGTAACAGTGGCAGGGGTGGTGAAGCTTAGGGTCCCATCATGGCACTGTGGTAGACTACACTGACAGAATCAATGCTACAAACACAAGGGTTTGCTTTGGGATAGAAGAGCCAAAGAAATGAAAGAAGAGAGGGTATGAAAGACTGAGACCGAGGGAGAGGAAAGGGTAGGGGAAATGTGGCGAACAGGAGGTGGCTGAGGAGGACAGAGCTAGAGCAGGACAGGTGGCCAGGGCAGGGTGCCACTGTCTCTGTACCTGCACAAAGGCACCCAGAATTTTCCGGGCTTCCTCGTAGAGTTTGTTTCCGTCCCACTGAGGGTTGAGCCTCTTCAGTTCTTGGGCCAGCCGGTTGTGCTCGCGGAGAAGAAGGGTATGGGAAGTGGCCAACAGGATCTGCTCGGAGGCCCGGGAATCTCCTACAAACCCAGAAGGCAAGAAAGTGGGGTCTATCTGAGTGGCCCCAGGACCCAGGAACCTATACAGAGTGATGACGGCGCCACAAAGGACCCTCCCCTGAACTCTCCTTCTTGGCAGCTTACGGGGAGTCAGGTGAGAGGGACAGAGGCGGCAATTCTAGGTTTGCATCTCAGTTCTGTATACACACACTTTAGCTGTGTGACCTTCGCTGGGTTCCTTAACATCTCCTGGGCCTTAGCCTCCTTATCTAGATCACAGTGTTATAGCTCAGCCTGCTACCTGGAGTCTTCACCACAGCTGTGGTAGGCTTTGCAGTGTCGGTGGTACTGGCCCAGGCTTGGCAAAAGGGCCCAGGGTCCGTGGCACTGCAAAGCCTGCCATTGTTGTGGTGAAGACTGCAGGCAGCAGGCTGAGCTGTAACACTGTGATCGCTATAATACAATTACCTTGTAAGCAGGGTGGTCCCAATAAAGGAGAGGGCACCTTCATTTTGCAGAGCAACTTTGAAGGCTTTAGAAATGAATTCTTCTGGGTAATAAAAGGAGAAGAATCTGGAGAGAGGGGGGCTTTGGGGAGAAGAAGAGAAGGGCAAGGGTGGCAGACAGTTAAGTTGCAAAGGTCAGATGTCCCACGAGGGTACATTTCCAAGCAGTCTCTAAGCTCCAAGACCTGTTAAACTCACAAAGTCTTCATGCATGTGTGGACATGAAACTCAAGCAACCTATCAGACAGCATGGACTATGGGGGGCCTGCTGTCTCATCAGAGAGGCTGGGGGACAGAAAAGGACCAGGAGGGCACATGGTTGTATGAAGTGCACCCAGGTTACAAGGAAAGTTTCTATTTGCATCCACTCCTGTTACTTGCATCCACGTCCAACCCATGGCTCATGGGGCATTTGATTTCTTTTGCTATAACAAAAATAGCTAAAAAAGAAGTTTTGTTACCTATATAAATTAATAACATTACATATTTGATATGTGGCCCAAGACAATTCCTTTTCACTCAGTCTGGCTCAAGTAGGCCAGCTGTGTCCAACTTGGTAGCTGTCAGTTGGACGCTCCTGTAAGTACAGTGAATGCCCTAGGATATGGCCACGAGAAGACATCAGGACATTATTTACAGTGTGACCTCAATTATATAAACTCATATTTATGATAGAATAAATCCTAGAAAGATTGGCAATACGATGTTAACCATGTTCATTGGTTGTGTGGATATTTTAAATTAACTTCCTTATTTTGTTTTGTGTTACAGTCAACACATATTTTCAGATTACTTTTTTTCATCTGGGCCCTTTTGCCAATCCTGGACCAGTGCCACAGACAGTGGTGGCTTGGTCATTTTTCTAGAAAAATTCAAAGAAGAGAGCAGTGGTGAAGCCTCCCCAGGTAGCACCCTTGTTCTCTTCCAGGCCTCCACTCACCAGCCAGGAAGCAGGGTACGCCTGCTGTGGTGTTGATGACCTCACAGGGGCTTGGTCGCGTGGTGACAAAGGGCAGGTAGGGCAGCCCCTGATCTGAGACTTCCTGGTTGACGACCATGAGACCCAAGGGGCTGCTGAGGTTGCGCAGGCGGCTGGCAAGGCCTGGCTC